>OVBA01009491.1:0-10497 GCA_900406435.1 Lepidium aucheri | reverse complement strand
CTAGCAAAACATTATAACCACCTAATATTATACGATATCGAATATTCGATTGTACGACTTCGTAAAAGAAAGTACGAATGATTTCAGGACATTACCAACAATGTCTTATTCATAAACCAAATTTTTACAATTTTCTAACAATATTATATAATTTTCTGGAGTCAGATTAGAATATAAAAAACATTACAGATGATACTTAACAATTTGACTAAAAACTTTTAAATTTGGAAATCAATAAACATTAAAATTTTGGATCCACCCACTTAAAAATCTATTTGAATATTTCTTTCAGATTCATGTATAGATTAGATTTAGTTAGATTCTACTAATTTCCTAAGAATCCAGTTCTTTTATTTTACTAATTGAAAAATTGTCCGGTTCCAATTTTTAGGTAACTTTGATTTTCGGTTTGGTTTTTGAGAATCAAAAATTACCAAATAGGAGTCAAAACTACTTAGTATTAAAAAAGTTTGGTTATTTTTAATTACATAATTATTATTTTTGGATATTTGGTTACTTTTGGTTATCTTTTGAAAAAAATAATCATTTATAATTGAACAAATATTATTTTAAAATTAATTTGGTTCTATTTTTTCTTACTAAAGCCAAACCAAATTTTAATAAATATCTATTAATTACTACATTTCCAGAAAAAAAACAGAATTAATCTGAAACGGTACCATATTTTAATAAATACCTATTATTTATTTATATTTCTAGAAGAGAAAAAAACTGAACTGAATGTGTATGACTAAACAAAAGTGAGGCTACAATCTTTTGATAGTGAATTGTATTGATTGGTATAATAGGGGGTTAGGGGCGGTCAAAGGGTGAAAACAGATTACGAGGAGGAACACACGTGTGAGTTGTGGTAAAAGTTCTGCAAAAACACTCTGAGAATATTTATGTACTGTAAAACTTAAATTCATTCTTACTTACACTTCCCAATGTCCAAAATCTGCTTTGTTCTTCTGCCACTTTCCCCTCGTGTGGGGCTTCTCTTTCACTTTCATTGTCAGGCCTCCTCACGTGCACTTCTCTCTTCTCCATCCATTATTCCTTTCTACTTCTCATTCTTTTTCAACTCTTCATTTATAACATTTCCATAAATAAACCAAGCACTAATTAACCAAATCTTAGCCAACGACCGAATCTAAGCAAGTTAAGATAAATATTGTCTATTTGAGATTTGATCGGATCTAAAATTGATTTAAGTTTGGTTAATTAATAGTTTATGATCGTAACCAATTGTTGGTTTACAACAAAACCATAATTATCCAATAATTTGTGTAATGGATAAATTTTGTATAGTATATATGGAATTAGATAGTTATTGACTAATTTTGGGTACAATTAGGTCTTTCATGTATTTTTGAGTGGAATTAGATAGATAGTTTAAGTATAAGTTGATCTATTATTATATCAAAATTTTGACAGTGGACCCATTATTCTATTATGAAACATATGGAGTAATAATTAGAAATTAAAACCTCAAAAACATGGAGAGTAATAAGCAGAGGTAATAAAATTATTACAGAAGCTACACAAATCACAAACACAACAAAATCAGAACTGATGAAGAAGCGTAAAAACAGATGAGCAAAAAGCACCACCATAGAGCTCACAAGTCTTTCCTATGAAGTCTAATGCCACAAGCGACTCAGTCCAAGAGACAGCTCTCAATGCTCGGATGAAGAGAAGCCTAGCTATAATGAGCAAACTGTGAGACGTCTAAGTAAGCACTACTAAGCCCATGAATTTGCCGAACGTGATCTCCTTGAGGCAGACACGGTAAGACGACTCAAATCGAAGACGTAATTGAGACGGAACAACATCGAGATCCTCGAGTCAACACAAACCATATCGTAAATAATCCACCACACCACCTAAACTAGAAAGATTCTAATCTAAACCGGAGATGACTAAAAAGAACACAACCTAGTCACAACTGTTCTCGTGTTGAAAATTAGGCGGTATCGATCTAGAGCAAAACAGGAAAATGAGAAAGATAACCTAACCAAAACTCTGGCGAAAAGGGCATAACCAGCAGCAGATCGAGGCTGTGGCAGCTGTAGAAACAGTTCTAAACCACCAGAAACACAGATAGGAGATAGATCTAGCAAGCTTCAATACGATCAGACTCACCTCAAAGGAATAGTGGAGTGGAGTAACAGAGGATGTGGAGCAGTTGGCGAGGACATGGCGGAGCTACCAGAGATTATCTTCTTAGGAGATGTCGTCCTCGAGCGTGCCATTGGAAGAGAAGATCGGCAATGCACCGCCCACGATACTCGGCGGAGTGGCTAAACGGAAGAGACATCGGAGAAGGCAGAGAAAAATTGGATCTTGCACGCATGAGAATGATGAGGAAGGAGAGAAGAGGAAAGACCAGAGATCCCTATACCGGCGGCGGTGAGGAGCATAGGCCACCGAAAGGGAAAATCAGTCGTCAAAAAGTTGAAGACTCTGGAGAGAGAAAAGAGAGTTTCGCGAGAAAAGAGAGTAAATGACTAATATGAAAGCTCTCCGAATAATATTCTTTCGGGCAATACTAAATTACATGGTCATTAGGCTATCATACAGTAGAATTTGAAGGTGATAATCTAATTCTCAACAGCCTTTTGAACTCCGACAAACGAAACCTTCTACATTGCGATGATTGATCAATAGCGACCTCACTTCAACATACTCCCTCCGTTTACTTATAGTTGATGTTCTAGGAAAAAAATTTGTTTCTAAAAGATTGATGTTTTGGATTTCCAACACATATTTAACTTGAAACTTCTTTTTTTGCCCTCAATTATTCTTTTCTTCTCACTTCTTAACTATTTTTTTTAATTAATAAATAAGGTTAAAGTATAATTTTATAAATTTTCTTAATAAGTGTGAAAATCTTAAAACTTCAACTAATAAAAAATAGAGGGAGTATTACATTTTCACATGTCCCACGTGTATGTAATGTTTCTCGCCAAACGGATATTACCCTCTCTATGGATGTTCCTTGGCAAAATCTTTAATTCTCTTCCTAATTTCTTGTGTAGTTCTGTAATGACTAACTGTAATTTCCTTCGTAATCAATAAAGACATAAAGTTGCTTTAGTCGAAATAAAAAAATAAACAGGGGGAATTTTGTAATTATAATGGAATAGGGAAAGAAAATACAAAATCAAAATATTATGGGGCACAAAAGAAAAGAAGAAATCAATAGATAGAATAATTTGTGAAAAAAATCGAAGAGAAAAGCTAGAAACCCTAGAATGGCAAGTCTATGGCGAGCTTTAGTTGGTAACAACAATAACGATGACTATGGAGGCGTAGAGTTCTGGTCTAATCCAGAACGAAGTGGCTGGCTCAGGAAACAAGGAGAGTACATCAAAACTTGGCGACGTCGATGGTTCGTACTGAAACAAGGGAAACTCTTTTGGTTCAAAGACTCAGTCGTCACGCGTGTCTCACGTCCTCGTGGTGTTATTCCTGTTGCGTTGTGTTTAACTGCTAAAGGAGCAGAGGATGTGCTTAATAAGCAAAACATGTTTGAGTTATCTACGAGAGATGAGACTATGTACTTCATTGCTGATTCGGATAAGGAGAAAGAAGATTGGATTAATTCGATTGGACGGTCAATTGTGCAGAACTCTAGATCCGTTACTGAGTCCGAGGTTGTCGATTACGATAACAAATACTAGTTTGTCGTGATCTTTCTTTTGTCAATTTTTTTGATAAAGTTTCAATGGTACGATGATGAAAGCTCGGTCGCAAATATTTCCGTTGTTTTGAAAACTTTGTAATCGATTGAAATTAAAAAGTTTTTATTCTTTGTTTATGATTAATTCAGGTAAAAGAGAAAATTATCAATTAACTAGTCTTAACCAAACTGATTGATGGATAATTAGATCGACAAAACTCGATCCATAGCCACATTCAATATTCTAAAATCACTTATTTCTTTCTTTTTATATCATGTAAGAAATGCCGGAAAATTTCTAAAATGACCACTACCATTGAGCCACTTGTTCTCCGATAAAATTTCGACAATCCTAGATTAAAAAAAAAATCTATTCAGCTGAAGAATCTATAACAGGTTGTCTAAATTTTATTATTGATTTTTATTTTCATTGGTCAATTAATGGAAAATCAAGAAAAGAGAAAGCTTTGTTCTGCTTTGTAATTGTTTTATACACATGATTCCAAGCTTAAAGCTTGTGTTCTTCGGCAGCATTTATTTTTTAACAAATGCCGATTCAGCTAAGTCGATGGCTCGAGCAAGACCAGCAGCTTTGTTTTGGCATTCACGGTGTTCATCTTCTGGGTCACTATCAGCTACTACACCAGCTCCAGCTTGAAGATAAGCTACCCACTCACGGCGTTTGTTTGTATCTTTGTAAGAATACATTGTATTGTACTGACATGCTGTTGGGAAAACGATTGTCCTAAGGGATAACGCAATGTCCATGTCACCAGTGAACGAAACTCCACCAAAACCACCACTGTATGGTCCACGTCTTGTTGGTTCTAGCTCATCGATTAGTTCCATGGCTTTTACCTTTGGTGCACCACTAACGGTTCCTACTGGTAAAGCTGCTCGTAGTGTATCCCAGCAAGTTAAATCATCTTGTAACTCTCCTGTCACCTACAATTAGAACTTAATCAAATTAGGAACACACTAAAGCGAAACTTCGAATATTTGATCCAACAATGGTTGTTTGATTAAAAGCTTACGGTGGAGCTTATATGCATAACATGGGAATAACGTTCAATGTTCATTAGCTTTTCTACTTTCACTGATCCGTATTTTGCGACCTTTCCAACATCGTTGCGACCAAGATCAACCAACATAATGTGCTCAGCACATTGCTTTTCATTCGCTAGCAGCTCCTTCTCTAGTCTCTTATCCTCAGCTTCATTTTTCCCTCTCTTGCTGGTTCCTGCTAATGGTCGATTCACAATCTTGTTCTGCTTCAAATAAGAAAATGGTTAGCTTTCAATATGATGTAAAGGTAAATACAACTTTGAGATAAGAAAGCTCTTACCTGCTTTACTTTGGTGAGAATTTCTGGACTTGATGCTACCATAATACATCCTCTGGCCTAAATAAGAGGACAAAATCAGCATCAACGGTTTATTCACACAAGTGCAAAAAGAAAGTTTTGAGAAAAATGTTCTTTCCATTACCAACCTGCAAATAACCCATATACGGGCTTGGATTTACAACTCTTAGTGCTCTATAAACTTCAAAGGGATCAGCAAATGTTCGTCGCTCAAAACGTTGACTAAGCACAATCTGGAATATGTCTCCGGCAAGTATATGTTCTTTAGCCTTGACCACATTTTCCTTGTATTCTTCGCATGTGACATTTGAGTTTTTCAAAGATGGCCCAAATTGCTTTGTCTGAAGATTCACGTTACCTGCAGCCAACTTTGGCCTGTAGAGATTCATAACGGAAAAAAACAAGTTTCACAGACTAGTTCCAACGAAAAGTGAAACCCACACACAAAATCAAGTGGAAGATATACTTACGGCTCAATATCGTGTAACTTGCCCACCAAGTTCTCCAAATGTTCCATTCCATTACTGTATGCCTGCTCATAGGGCATGCTTCCGTCTAGTCTAATCCAGTGAATAACATATGCTTTCTGTAAAATTTACAAAGAAAATCTAGTGACCAAATTTGGAGATTTCCCGGTTTATTCATAAAACATGGATGGTAAGAAAATGATTACCTTTTCCACGTGATCAAATACGATTACATCGTCGTACAGACCAAGATGCATGTCTGGCAAATTCCTATCATCCTCAGGGGCCTTTGAAAATGGCAATTTCCTCTTTTCCACATAGCGAACCGTGTCATACGAGAAAAAACCAACCCACCCACCTATCATGATAAAGAAATATATTTAATGGATACTTCAAGAAAAAGATAAAACATAAAAAGCAAACAAAAGTCTTCTGTTCTTCTATCTGATAGTGACATTCAGAGGTTTTGGAAAAATACTGTTTTAGGACAGAAAGGTAGAAAGGCAAACAAGATCACGTCAGTGGCAGAATATTCAGACTGACATCAACACAAAAGAAAGCACCACTTTGTTGGTTGCTATTGGAAATAACACTTGTGCATATAATACTGGAAATTCCACGCTGGAAAATGTAAAAGACCAAATATGAAATGGTATATAAAGGATATAGGTTACCTGCATTGAATGCTTATTGGCTTTGAGATGGAATATCATGAAAGTTAACATTTATAAAGATCATACAAACGCAAAAACCTGACTCAGAAACATCCAACTATTATCACATTTACTCAGTCCATAAAACCAGTGGATTTATTTCTTTAGGCTGACTATTCCACAAAGTGATAGGTTATAAACAATCAAGAAGATATCTTACCACAAAACGCATCAGGAAGGTCTTGAACTAGTTGAGGATCAGGGTTCCATGACTCTGAGATTTTTCTTGGAATCTCCATTGGATCTTCAACGTATTCCTCAGTCATGCTTTCGTTTTTATGATCCATTACAATAACTTTGTTCTCCTTTGCCACGATCTCCATCGCTGGTTGAGCCCCAACAACGCTATAACGACCCTATATTTAAGATTAATCACATCAAAGGGAACAATTTAGAACATGGGAATATTAACATACAAAATGGATACAACGAACTGTACAAAGAAAGATTTTACTTACAACGCTTGACATCTGAGAGCCTGGCTCAACGGACTCAAAAAGAAAGCTTGGAGCCTCACGGTCATCCTCTTTGACCAGACAACGGTAAGCAAGAACAGGAGTAAGCTGATCAGAGAATATGCACCGATAAATTGGTATAAGGTTTGTGCTCTTAGATGCATCTGCCAACTTTTTTGTATCGCTTACTGCAAGAACAAATTCAGAACATGAATCAGAAGTTTTTCTTCAAACTATTTCATGCTCATTCACTGTAATTTGAAGCATGAAGATTAGCATTTACAACTACACCTATTCAAATTCAAAATTTGACAAATACGAAATGAATAATCATAATCCATTGAAATTCGTAAGTTCTAGAGAAACTACCCAGAGAATTGAAAGTGGAGTTTCAATACTGCAAACTACGACCTAATTTTAGTCCAACAATTTTCCCGCATTTTATCACGAAATCAAACAATCGAAACTCAAATTAAACGAAGAGCATTGCTTCACCTATAGAAGCTTCGGGAGATACAGAGACACATTTAATCGAACGGAAAGAAGGCGCGTAACTCGAGCTTCTATTGGAAAATCCAGTAACAGTCACAGAAGAAGCGAGTCCACGAGAAACGGGAGAAGGGAAAAGCCGACGAGAGAAACGAAGAGGTTGCAAGGTTGCTACATTCATCGAAGAAGACATCGTGACGGCTACAAAAATCAGTGGCGGTGGTATGCGGCGGCCGGGAAGTTGAGAAGATTCAGAGGTGACGGCTAAAAGAGTGATTTATCTGTTAATATTCTATTTAAAATGGCTAATGAAGTAAAAGATCAGAGATTCGCATATTTATAACAATGACCATGTGACTTATAATCTAATTACGATAGTACCCCTTACCTGTATTTTCCTATTTTCCTCATTGTTCACCAAGTCATGTGCATGTATTGGTGAAGAAAGAAGAACTGGATTCTGTTTTTGCAGAAAATAAGGAAAAAACATACATTATGATCTGAAAAAAAAACTTTTTTTTGGGTTACAAAGAGTTATTATAATATTTTCAATATTATGTTTTTTATAATCTTAACATTTCCTTTTGGTATAAAAAAAATCTTGACACTTGGTGGTGAGAAAGAAAGAAAAATTAAAGGCCTAATTATGACTCTTATATTATATCTGAAATTATACATTTATTAATTAAGAACAATAACTAAAATTAATTCCCTGTCTCTTATTTTTATAACTTTTAGTGGGGTTTATTGATGGATAATATGTTTGGTGTTTAAAGTTGTATGTATTAATCTTATATATTAAAGCAGAAAATATTTTTATTTTGATCGTGTTATAAACTATAGGATAAAATTAACGTATGATTTATAACCACCCTTAAAAATATGATTAACATGGGTTTTGTTACAAATTTATATATACAAATTTAAAATTAATAAATTTTTAATGAAAAAAAACTATAAAAAAACTACAATTTAATAAAAATATAGAGGTTATGAATTCGTTTTTGGTACGGGTTTAGATTCGATATTTTGGATAAATAGATTTAGGGTACATTTTGATATTTTGTCGAGCTCGGTTTATCTAATTCAGTATTTTGGTTATTTTAATTTAACACATATTCAAGTATTTATATTTGTGGATAGTTTAGTTCGATATAGATTGAGTTTGGATTTTACTATTTTTATATAAAAATTCAAAATTAAGAAAGATTTAATAGAAAAATTCAAAAAATTAAAATTTGGTTATTGATTTGGCTCGAGTTTGGGTGTGAATTCAGTTTTTTGGTATATAGATTTAGGCATTTGAATATTTTTTCAGGTTCAGTCCTCTAAATCGGATTAATTTGGTTCGGGTTTTGGATCTTTAATTCAAAAATAATATTCCAAAATATCAATACGGGTCTAACAACTAAATGAGCACGGTTTAAAAACCAATCAAAATAATATAATCTTGTGTTATAACGCGGGTACATAATTTATACCAAAAGCAAAAAAGTTAATGATTTCATATATGTAAAATGTATAAATATAGGTGGCATATATTCAATTTGAACAAAGATTTAAAGAAAAACAGATCACTAAAGTTAGCTTTTATCATTTGTTGTTTTAGTAATGAAATTAATTATATCTTTTGTTA
Organism: Lepidium aucheri; assembly: GCA_900406435.1. Classification (NCBI taxonomy): domain Eukaryota; kingdom Viridiplantae; phylum Streptophyta; class Magnoliopsida; order Brassicales; family Brassicaceae; genus Lepidium; species Lepidium aucheri. The sequence continues at coordinate 1,689 of OVBA01009491.1, read as the reverse complement.
GTCAAAAGAAATCAATTTCTATGAAAAAGAAAGGAAACTGTCAAAAAAAAATGATGTGAACTTATAAAATTTGGTTGATTTAACTACGAACTCTGGATCTGGTTAATTAAACTACTAATTTACTGTTGACTTTAAAAAAATACTAAAGTTTGGGTTGACCGACCAATTGAACATTCTGAAAATCACAGATTTAAAATTTCTCAAAATTCAAAAGTCAAACCGATTTTTCAAAGTTCGATTCAGTTCGTATCTTCATTTTAATGAACTCTTAAGCTTGCTTTTTTATATTCTTTCAAGAATTAGCTCAAATTTGAGTTTATTTAACACATATATCCATACGTTTGAATCTCAAATTTGAACTTATTTTTTAAAGAAAAGAGAAAAGCAAGCTTAGGGGTTCTTTAAAATGAAGATAAGAACTAAATCGAACTTTTAAAAATCGATTTGACTTTCAAATTTTGAACAATTTTAAATTAGGGATTTTCAGAATGTTTAATTTGCCGAATCAACTCAAATTTTAATGTTTATTTAAGGTCAACATTAAATTCCTAGTTTAATTGGCAGAATCCAGTAGTTAAATCAAAAAGTTTTTGCAAGTTAACATGTTTTTTTGATACTTTTTCCAAAAAAGTGAATTCAACTTCCATCACAAAGCAAAGTGTCTTTCTCAATCAGTCAAAACTCCAAATGTAGTTAAGAATTGTTCAAAACTCTTTTCATTCTTTTGCTATTACAAGACGATCATAAAGATACATTTATCAGTTTTCATAAAAATATAGAGACTCTAATTGGTTACATGAACAAAAGCAGATACGCACTTAGTGATGTGTTTAATTTCTACAGTCAATTATATAATATTACGAATGAAGAAACTTTGACTTTTCTCTTGAATAAAAATTATATGGTCATGCTATGTAAATAGAAGGTTGCTTTTGATGCTACCAACCAAAATCAAATTCATTCACATAAAAAGCATGTGCCTTTGTTCTTTCTTTGCAGATTACCTTCCAATTCTCATTATATTATTTTTCCAAATTACTTTCTTTTGATTAGTACTACTATATATTAGAAAAAAATAGATTATTTTTAGAATTTAGCACATAATGTCGTTATAAAGTCAACTTTGTCACATGTTTAATTTATTATAACATTACTTTCCATTAACAATGTTGGTCCATTATGATTTTCCAACCATTCTTTTTTTTGTCAACGGCATATTATATTGATATTGGTAAACAAAAAGTTGTTACAAAAAGATTAACCAAAAGTTGTCTCTCTAACATTACGAGCAAGAACATCAGCTTTATGATTAAGAATACGTGGAATAGAAGATAGAGTGAGAGATGTGAATAGAAAGCTTAACCGTGAGAAATCCTCCTGGTATGACAGAAAAGCCGGCCACTCCTCGGGACGATCCAGAATCTGCAGCACCGTCTCACAATCCGTCGATATTTTCACTTCTAGAACCTGAAGTGCCAGAAGAGACTCCATCGCCCATAATACAGCTTCAATCTCCGAATGAAGAGCAGAAAGGCTCCAATTGACACTACGAGCACCCATACAAACTCCCTCCACCGAATCTAGAAAACTGAACCATCCTAAACCTGTTTTAAGGTCCGAGTTTTTCCAAGAAGCGTTTACGAAACATTTGAAGCCCGTAAAACCTGAATATGATGTGGAAGGAAAGAT
>OVBA01009490.1:0-10498 GCA_900406435.1 Lepidium aucheri | reverse complement strand
AATAACACAAACCACTTAAAAATAGACATGTGTCTCATGAGAGAGAAAAAAAGAGGGATTCTCATGGTTTCTCAAATAAGAACCGATTCTCACCATTTTTTTAATAAAAAAATATTAATTATTTATTTTTAATTTATTTAATTGGTGAGAAACTTGGAGAGAAACCCCCAATGTGGATGGTCTGAGATCTTCGATTGGGTCTTATAAGCTATAGTGTATATCGAGTCCACTAATTTATATATTGACTAAATGATTTTGCAGAGTATTTCATTATTTGATTTGCAGAGTGTCTTCACTATTCCGGTGACCAAATATTTGTATTTGTTGGGATATTCATATTTGTATCCAAAATTTTATTTCAGAATTCTCAGATATTTAGCCAAAACACATATAGATATAGATAATAAATTTAAGATTTGGCATATACATATGCATATACAAATAATACAGATATTGAGTCCAGATATCTATTTATTTTATAATTTTTTTTTAGTTTTTAATACCAAAAGTACTACTTTTATTTTATTTTATTTATTTATTTTATTATTGTTTTAACAATTTATGTTTTCCAATGTTGTTCATTTTTTATCTGTTTTTTGAGAATATAAAATAACTTTACACATTTTTTTTAAAAATCATTTTTTTTTTGCAAAAATCAATTATGGTTGCGGACGGATATCCGGCGGATATCTTTTTTCTACGGATATCCATATTTCAGATATCCGTAATTTTTATATACGAATACAAATACTAATTTACCAAATACCACGGATATGGATACATATATTTTTAAAATTCATTCGGATATTCACTATATTATAGGGCTAGTCCTCACCGTGTATGGTGTATGAAGTTTATTCTGGACTTAAAAAACAAAAACATATGAGTAGTATTGATTAAATTTTGTTCTTCTTCCTATTTAGTTCTTCTAATCTAAATTTTACCACCTAATAAATCATGTGATCGTTAGTTCGTATAGAAATCTATTGGACATATTACATATAAACCACTGGGTGTAATTTCGATATTATTTTGCCATTGAATAATAACTAAAATTTGTACGAAACTTTGAATCTGGAACCTTTGCGAATTTACTTTTTGTCGTACTTGTCAACCATATCTCTTGGTTAATACTAATTAACTTTATTAACCTGTAACTGGTTGGAATTATGAAAGTGATTAGTGTGGACATGTAATTGGTTAAAATTAGTAGTGTGTTTTACCTTAATCAAAGATCATTTTGGTTATATGAAATGAGTATATATAATGTTTGTATTAATGTGACATGATATGGGTGCACATTTACTAAATCCTCAAGTTAAATTTTTTGTCATTGCTTCACCCATTTGCATAAAGTGGGCTCCATTTCTCAACATCTCTTCTATAAAACCAGCTCCTCTCTTCACTCACTAAAAACTCCATCAGAATTCTCAGAAGCTATTATTTTTCTACACTTACATTTCTTCTCATTGACATCTTGTTCAAGGCAAATCCAAAATGCAGCCGCAAACCGACGTTTTTAGCTTGAATATAAACTCCTCAATACCATCTCCATATTCTTCCCATTTTCCTATATCTACTCCATTTGCAACCAACAGTTTTGATCTGAGTCCTCTCTATGGGTTACAAAGCCCTACAAACTATCCACAATCCATGAGCCTAAGCAGCAATAACTCGACATCAGACGACGCAGAGGAGCAGCAGATGACTAAGAACGTAATCAATGAGCGGAAGCAGAGAAGGATGATATCAAACAGAGAATCTGCAAGGAGATCGCGTATGAGAAAGCAAAGACATCTTGATGAGCTTTGGTCACAGGTGATGTGGTTGAGGATAGAGAATCATCAATTACTTGATAAGCTTAACAATCTATCTGAGTCTCATGACAAGGTTCTTCAAGAGAATGCTCAGCTCAAAGAGGAAACATCTGAGCTTAAGCAAGTAATCAGTGACATGCAAATTCAAAGCCCTTTCTCTTGCTTTAGAGACGATATTACCACCATGGAATAGAGCATTTTTAGCCAATCCGTGTATTGATTTTGTGAGACAGTCTCATATGTATTTATATATGAAACATATATATCATTTCTTCCGGGAACATAGATAACGCTTCACTTGTATAAAATATATAAAGTAAAAACAAAGATAAGTGTTAATGAAACTAACCACATCGGTCAGGTCGTTAGTTTCAAGCGCCTAAACCCAATACAAATATGTGCGGCAATTTTTCTCCTTTGAACTAGCTTTTGAGTGTGACTTAAATTTATACTAATACAATATTACAAGAGCCTATACCCAATACAAATATGAACCACATGTAAATGTCCAGAGCTAATGCACAATCCTAATGTACATGAATATGTCCTGTCTAACAAACTTTATACTTCAGATGTTGAGGTTTGAGCATGAAGGAGTGTGTATAGCTCTGTGATTCTTGGTCAATATATAAATATGTGATAATCTTTTTTTGAGCTGTGGTTGTCAAACCATGAATCATATTGGTGATCGGGACAGAGTAAGTTGCTTTGGTTTTGCTTTTATTACAACAATTTCCAACTACAAATCAACACATACACACACTTACATGTTAACATACATGTCTATATTTGCTGACATCAGTTATACATGTTATCATCTTTTGTGAAAAGAAAATAAGAGGATGGTTTGTGGATTCATGATGATTTTTAATATGAAACTTTCTAAATTTGATTATATAAGGCAAAGACCAAGGACAACCTTATCTATAACAAGTCTTTAGGCCCACCAAGAACAGTATTTATGGTGGTGCATCGACATGGGAAATATTTTTGAACTTTATAAAAAGATTTGCTTTTTACTTTATTTTTTTTCTATGTAAAAATCGGTTTCTCCAAATAGTTGGTCAAAAAGATATATTTGATCTACATTGATCAGATATAAGCTTTTCTATAAACAAAAACTAAATTATGCAACTTAGTCGGGACAAACTTACCTAAATCTCTATTTGTCACGTGCATATTAAAGTTGAAAATTTTCATTGCGAGCAAGTTAAAAATATAGATGACTATCGTAGAAACGTTCCTTCTGTTTCAAATGCTGCAAAAAAAATGTTGGTTAGTTGCAAATAATTGTATCATCTTCGCATATAGCATAGTCCATAGCAAGATTTTAGAAAGTTAGAGAATTCTTAGGCTCCAATTTCCCTATATGTGCATTTATATGTTGCATTTTTAAAGGATCTCATCTAGTCAATTAAGGACAAAATACCATGATCTAGTTCGAAGTTTATATTATCTGTTGAATAGAAACATCCGAATTATCAAAAAACAATATTATCAACTTGCAAAAATATCTTCTTATTAATAATGTAGTAGGCACAATTTTTTTTTCCAACATTGAGCTACAACTAGCGCATTAGCCAAGAACCTACACAATGTAGCTAATGAGATTCGATCTATAGATATACAAGTGCGATGACCTTTAGTAAATTTACCACCTGCCACTAAATTAAACTGCGCTGGACATGCAAATTTTTGTTGTTGTAAATTTTCTAAGTTCCCATAATATGATATTTTGCTAAATAATATAACTTAACATTTACTTAAAGTGATGCTATATGATTATTTTGGAAACATTGTGTGTTAGTACTTGATAAGTACAGAAATATAATACTCAAATAGATCGTGTTGATACTAGTTTAAAAAAGGCTTGCATGATATCATTATAATATATAATTTTGTCAATATATAAATTAGATAATTTCGATTATGATTTTTTTAATATAATTCGGGTGGTTCAATTCAACTAACATTATGAAATCCGAACTAAGTTTTAAGGATTTTATTCCTATTTGGATTTCGAGTTAACGGGTTACATGAATCCGACTATATTCAGAAATCAGAGACTACCAGATAAATAACTTCTGAAAGTTTTTTTTTTTTTTTTTTTAGTTTGGCAAATTGATATGAGATGGCAAAATTAAAACCCAATGGACGTTTTTGTTCACTTAAAATCAGTCAATAATCACAAATTCTGATCTATGACTTGTACATGCTGGTATCATTATCTGCTTTCACTTCAAATGTTCAAAAAGATACAATTTTTTTTTTATATATAAACGATATAAAGTTGTTTAAGTCAATGAGGTCTATGAGTTTTGTTTTTTGGTCTATGAAAAATATGCAAAGATAGTTATAAGAGACTGGTCAAGAACTAGAATTGATTTTAGTATGTCTTAAACTAAAACCAAAAATCTATAACCAAATCTATCTTGTTTAGATAACCTGGTCTTCCGGTTCTTTACCCTGAATCCCTGACTAATCCTGAGTCAAAGACAGATAGACAAATAACCTAGAACCTCTCAATCAAACTTATCATGCCCTCTCAATGATTAATGAATCTTTCTTTGTCACAGATAGACAAAGAAACAATCTTACGTACAAGATTCTCTTACGATATGAGGTCAAAAAAGAAACGAACTTCTTTTTTTATGTGTCGTAAGATTCCTTACAAAAAAACTTACTTGCCAAGAAACGTCTCCAGTCCCATTGAACTTCTCCTTTAATTATTTGAAAAATATTCAATGTTCTGTCTCACTTTCTTTTAATTTGTGGGATTGAGCACGAAGAACGTAATGTAAGTGGAAGACTAAAAAGAGAGACAGCAGTCCAAAGTCTTGTGGTCCAGCAGTAAGGACAGGTACGAGCTTTTAACAAGGTTGTGTGCTCGACTCCTCAACTTACGAAACAAAATAACAATTTTTCCAGATATTCTTACACGGATATACACCCATGCTTTTGGTCTATTTGATTATCCTAAAAAAAAGTTTATCCGTAGACTGCATTTTTCCCAAGAGAATAGTCTAAACATCTCCATAAGATCTGGAAACTCCTAAATTATTTAAAAGAAAAAGACAGCAAAGAAAGATATAGAGTAAGTCACTATAACAGCATCGTGGTCCTAAAATATCTAAGAAGCTTTGGTTCTTTTCAATCTTCCAACAACAGTGGAGTTTCTTTTGTCTCTTTTTTCTGCTTTCACTTTGCGTATACTATCAAGAATCATCTCAATCTTTGTCTGTATCTTTTCTATAAATATGTGTGTACAAAGTACTGACTATATCTCAGACCAGAAGATTGGTTTCTTCCTTTCTTTTCTTTTCCGTTTCGTACAACATTTGGTTTATCTTTCTTCTTAAAGCTTTTTTTTTCCACAAATAAAGTTTTATGTTTTGTTTTTCCATCATAACATGTGAGTGTTAACATTACTTTAACACCCATTTTATTGAATTAATTATGACTTTTAATTGTCAACTTAACTTTCATTAAGATAAAAAAAAAACCACTTAGGTGAAACAGAGTTTACATGATATGGATCACAAGTGATTCCTCTAATATTACGAGCCAACTATATAATTTAAAGTCCTAAGGAAATAAATAAAGAGAAAATCAAGAAAACAGATTCTACAATCTTATAAAGTCATTTATATAGGGGGAAAAATGGCAATTCATCCAGATTTACTCTCATCTGAATTATGGTTGCATAGTCAGTCGCCGCTGCTACTTCCATATCTAGAATAATTTTTACCAAAGAATCATTTATCAATTTAGCATTCCAGTGTTTTTATGAAGAACATTTCTAAACATGCCCCAATATGTACATTTGCATAATGTCCAAAAACTTTTAAGAAAACTATAAGTATATATTAGAGTCCATATTTTAAAATAAAATTTTTTAACTAGCAATTAAGGCTAGTTATTTCATATCGATGCCCAAAATCTTTTTAATATTTTGAGCCGAGAGAGTATATATACTTTTTTATAAGATTAGATGATAACTTATGAATTTACAAACCCTATATATATTTTCATTGAGTACTAGAAATCCTACTAAATTACGGCTATTCTATTATAGATTTTTTTAAGTAAATAGTAGGGGTTATATCGGGCGTAGGTTCTTTGTAATAAATATACTATACATTGAAATTTTGTAAATCTTTTTATTTATGATCATCTGTATTATTAGTTTTTCAAGATTTAAAATTCTAGATATATTTGTAGATTTTTTTAATTTTTTTATTTCTTTCAGTTTGGTGATTTGGATGATCCTATTAATATATGACATTAGTGGTTTGATTTTCACCATTACGTATAGTAGATTAAAAAAAGATTTTAGGTTGTGGACTTGAGGGTATGGATCATATCTTGTTGACCTAATTGTTAACAAAAAATTATAGAAGTAGAATGAACCAGAAGAATTAATTGTTTGTAAGTTATAAGTATTTTCTCACTCCAACAGAATAATTCACATATATAACATTCTTACATTTTCAAGGATTTTTGCCGACCTCTAAACTATAATTTATATATATATATATATTTATTTATTGGTAGTTCCATTTGAGTTCATATTCAGCTCTCCTGAAATCATAGATTATTATGTACGTTGAAAGAATATTAAGTATAAATAACTAAGAATTCTGTTGTTACCTGCAAAAGAGGTTATAAGGAAGGTTTTTGAGTAGAAGTGGCGGAGATAGATTAAAAAGAAAAGTGTTGGAACTATCTACAGGTAAGTGGACAACTGCTCTCATTATTATGCATGTATGACATAAAAAAAATATAATTACTAACTCAATGAAGATAACATTATAATGAAGTGCTGTCCATCACCAATCCAACCACTTGTAATGAATATAATAGTAAACTTTTGGTAGAGTCTTTTGTATGATTTTGCATCTCTATATGGCCGTTTTCATTCAAAATATTTCATTTTCTCCTAATGTGATCTATGACTTGAAAAGACTCGGTAATAGACTAAAAAAACTTTAAAAACAGACAGTTTGACTCAATAGAATACACAAAACAAAGATTAGAAACCGATAAAAATATTGTTTATCAACTTCTCCAGGCTTAGTCTTTTGCTTGTTCTCAAGCAAACAGAAAAAAACAAGAATGAGAAAGAAATTTGAAAATGTCCTTTCGTCCTAAGAACACCATAATAACATTTCCTTTAGTAAACCACATGAAAGCATACCTGACAGAATCAAGACCACCTTGTATTTTCTACAGACTTCACATTTATCCCAAAAAACCTACACAATCCTGGTGAATTATCCGAATACACCATACCGACTTCTTAAAGTATCTAAGTGCAGTCTTATCAAGGGGATATATATCATAGGACACATAGGTTATTCCTCAGCTTTAAGACCTTCCCTATGCTTCCTTTCCTCTCATTTCATCACCTTGCAGCTGATTTTTCCCTACTTACCTAGGATATCATTTTATTATATTTCTATCAGCTGCGCAACTAATTTTTCCTTACTTACCTAGGGTATCATTATATTTTTTTATTGGTTGCATTTTTTAGTAACTCAAACAGTGAAGAAAAAGAGTTGCTTCATTGAAATTTTTACTTTCTCAGCCTACTAAAATTGCATCAAACCTTGCTTAATAGCTACTTCAAAGATGGCATGCTCAATATATAAACTTGAAATGATCAAGATAGAGAGGGGATTCATACTCACACAGATAAATTAATCAGGATTGAAGAGAGAACTCGATCAAGTGTGTATACAAAGCCCTTTGACAAGAAAATTAAGCTAGGTTAGGTGTGAAGCCATCATGAGATTCTCTAAATACCCAAGAGGATATGGGTAACGATGAGAAATTAGGTAGTCTCTAGATTTTCCAATAATCATCGGTTTCTATCAAGCTTGAATTGATAGTCACTTAAGTTCCCGAGAATGTGGTTGTTACTCAAAAAATCATAGTTCCCTACAACAATTTTGATGCAATAAAACAAAAATCCAGTCAATAAAATATCTAAATGACTCAAAAAGAAAACAAAAGAAACAAAATGCATTAGTCACAATAAGTATACTCCCCTAGACTTACTTCATACCATTTTGGTGTGCAAATAAATCTAAAAGAAACACGATTTAGACAAAAATATCATAGGAACATAAAGAGAGATAATGGAGAAGTGAAACGAACCTGAGCATTCAAATCGATCGACCTCTAAGTGGAACCATCGATCTTAATTGCTCAAAGAGTTGGATCGATTGATCCACACTGACAAGGTCAATCGACAGGACGTGCGCAAATGTATATTGTTACCTGGATCAATTGATCCTAGTTGTTTAGTCGATCACCAGGTCATGCATAAAGTGAGTCTGTCCACTGGATCGACCATGCTTAGTCTAGATCGATCGCCACATCGTGCGCTAACATGTTGTACTCCTGCAGATCGATTGATCCAGAATATGATCGATCGATCTGAGCTGATCGCCCAACTTTTTTCTTACTTGAAACAAACAAAAACAAAAACAAAGAAAATATGAAATGAAAACTGCATAAAACCTACCTATAGGTTGCCTCCCACTTAGGACTTGTTTATAGTCGTTAGCTTGACTTTGGTGCATAAGGTGTTAGTCACAAGAATCAAATGGTTGAGCCAATGGTCCTTTGGTTCTCTTCTTGTTTTAACAATAGACAACGTTCGAGAAGAAAGTCAATTGTCCATAGTGGCATAACCAAATTTTCATCAAAGTAAGTTACCACAATGGCAAAGTATTTCCTAATGTATTCTTCGATCTTTGAATAATTTGGAGGATCGGATGCTTTTGGTGGGAAAATGAAATCAATCTCAAGATTAGTCGAATTTACTAAATAATAGTCTACTTTATCTTGAGACTCACATGGTATATCCAAGCATTCATCAATGAGCAAGAGGTTACTAGATACTACCTTTTCAATGCATGGCAATGGAATTTCCTCAAAATCATCAACTTCAAGGGTTGAATCACATGTACCATCTAGTTGGCTCTGTGTTTGTTCCATCGTAAGAGCACTAGCAACCCTATTATAAGCAATCTCGTCGACTTCTCTGTTGTAGTCAATATTGGAGGTTACCTCACCATTCTGAGCAATCTTGATCTTGAGCTTCTCCATGAGTGTACACACTGCTTCATGCTTATTGTTGAAAACATTGCACATCCTATCAACTTTTGCATTGAACTTTAACAAAAATTGCTGCTGATTTTGAAGAAATTGCTACATCATAGCTAGAAGCTCATTCTGATCAGAAGATTCTTTTTCACATGTTTCACTATGCAAATACTTGTGGTGATTCCATTTATCAATTGGTCCATTGTGTGACCGATCAATGTAGGGTTGAATGCTGGCCCATTCATTACATGAACAATCATTATATGACTTATCATTGTATGACCAGTCGTTATATGACCAACCGTATTAATTCATGGGAGTAAGTTGCTTACATGTTAGCAACACCTGATTCAAAGAAGAAAATAAAAACGTTACTAAAGAAAATCTTAGATTAAAGTTCAATCTTAGATCAAAAGAAAACACAATTGATCCCGCCAACGGCGCCAAAAACTTGATGTATTCAGGCTTTAACACTATGAATCTACTGCAAGTATACAAAAAACAAAATAGTACATAGGGATCGAATCCATGAAGACCAATTGTTACACTATCCATCTTCATATTAAACTTAAGCTAAGACGAAATAAAAAGGTTGTTACGGTTTAAATAAGTAAAAGCAATGGAAATAAACTATGTAAAATCAAATAAAGAAAACCATCAAGAAATAATAATCAAATCAAGATTATTCAAGGTATTCATTCAACCAATTCTCGACTCAGACTTATAAATATAGCAAACTCAGTGTTATGACATCGATTACTATATTTAGTAATCTAGAATCTTAAATTGTCATTTGGACCTAGAGATTTAAATACGTATTATCGAGTTGGTTTTATAGGTCCACAATTAACCTTAGCATCAACTTTCGTTGGTTAATGACTAATTGCTCATCCAAGCTATTTTAAGCATCTAACAAGCACTTTCGGTGAGTTAAACTACCTAAAAAATCATAAACTAGGTGATCAGGCTAATCTAAGTATTACACACAATAATAGACGGAGAACACACAATATCTAACCTTATTTTTTCTTAATTCATTGAATCCCTAAATCTCTAGAAAAACCTAAACATGATTGGACTCAGACATAGCAAAAGGAACAAACAAAGAAGAAGAAATAAAATTCATTAATAAACCTAAATAAAAGTAAAGAGGGTTCAAAGAGGAAAGTTAACTCACATGGCTATCTTGTATCCAAATTTCAGCTTGATCCAACAGTGTGAATTTTTTAAAGAAAGCCAAACTTCTGACGCTTCTACATGATTCTGCATCTTCATATGGTCGTTTTCTCTCAAAAACAGCTCATTCTCTCACTATGTGACCTATGACATGAAAATACTCGATAATAGACTAAAAGACTTACACACTTTGACTCAATAAGATACACTAAAAAAAAGGTTAGAGACCGATAAAAACACCATTTATCATGATGACATCAATATATATTCATGCGTTAGGATGGAAATTATATGGAAGCAGCACTACAAGAAAATTGGTTAATGATAGCACATCAAGATAACATTTTTTTCATAACTGCTGTTGTAGATATTGTTCGGATTTTTGTATGCGT
>OVBA01009489.1:0-10500 GCA_900406435.1 Lepidium aucheri | reverse complement strand
AATATATTTATTAAAATTTTGATTGTATATAAAATTTATAAGATATATAAATTTTTTTATATATAACAAATATTATTTTTTTTAATAATTAATACTTATAATCAAAAATAATTTTTTTTAAAAAAAATTATTACTTACGTATAAGATAGATATCTTTAAGTCGTCCTTCAGGTAATTTAGGGTTATCAACCAATTTTAATCCGAACACATAATCTAGTAGTGGATCTATTGGCAGTGGTTACATACATGAAAGAGAACTTGAAGTTATGAGTAGAAATACGGTAAGCTCGAGTTGTATGAGAGAAACTTGTAGGTTTGTAATGATTTTAGTACTTTATTGTTCAAGAAATTTTTGAATTTAGAAACCAATTCATTCTTTTTCACATTACAGCGACTTTTATCACTCTAAAATATATATTTTTTTTGATGAAAAAAACATATATCATAGATTTTTTTTGGTACTGGTCCACCTTATAGGCTCCGGATCCCACATGGGGCTATTTTGTTTATACTGGAGCGTTTTAGGCTATTTTGTTTCCACCCTAATATATATATATATATATATCAATTAATTAGAAAATATTATAAATTATTATAGATGTATTCACATAGATAAATTACTAATAATATAAATCATAAAAAAACCATATCAATCGTTTGAACATGTACTTAACTATATATTTTCTAGTGTTTTAGAATTTAAACTTTAATCCTCTAGGTTTATTTGTTGGGTTTCAACGAAAAAAATTTTAGAGAAATACACGATGAAGAAAAAAATCGAGGAAAAAAAAGTACAAATAATCTTTTGTGTTATTAAATTTATCCCGAGATGTTTTTTATATAGATTTTGATTAAAAATTTTGTTCTATTAGATTAGGAATATTATTTGTTTGTTTTCCCCTAAATATAAGGTATTTGGATATGAATTAGGAATATTTTAATAAAATACTTTTATACTATTGTGTTGAACATTAATATTTAAATTAAAGTTCTTATGAAAATACAAACAAACTTATTTATTAAAACAAACAAACTCATCTTATAGTTCTTATCAAAATCCAAACAAAATATTTATTTTAAAACCAAAAAAAATTAAATCTTTATTGGTTAAAGATCTTTTTTAAACCATTGAAAATCAAATTTTATTTGGTTAGAGATTTTATTTTAAACCAACAAAAGTAAAATTTTAATTGGTTACGGTTTCTTTTTTTAACAAACGAAATTTAAATCTTAATTGGTATGAAATTCTTTTTTAAATTAACAAAAATCAAATCTTAATTGGTTGAAGTTTCCTTTCAAATTTTATGTTTTACTGAAATCCATTAAAAACAAATAATTCCTTTTTGAAAATAATTTTATACAAACAAAAAGATAAATTAATTAGTTTAAACAAATTAACCAATCAAAATAAATTCAGGGACTTTAAATCTAATTATTGAATCAAATATAAGGTATTTTGTTAATTATTAAATTAATATTATTATCTTAATTTAACAAACAAAATCTGTTTAATTAAGGATCTTATCATAATCTTAACTAAATTATTTTTTAAAATAGCTATAACTAACAAAATCAAATTAAGGTTCAAAAATACAACTAATCAAATTAAAGTTCAAAAAAGTAACCAAATCATAAACAAAATTTCTATCAGAGGAAAAAAATATTGCTACAAAGAGATAAAGATAAGACCAAATCATGTGACAAATTATCTAAACAAATGTTACTCAGACAAATTAGTTAGTTAAAATAAATCAACCAATCAAAAAAATCTAAAATTTAAAATATATATTATTTTAAGATATGGAAAATCTTATTGTTATGATTTAGTTATAATAGAGATATAAGTTAAAAATATTTTTATATTAAAATTAAAACAAATTGGTAATATTATTTAGATAAAGATATTATTAAGAATTAGTTAAAGAATTTTATCAAATATTATTAATAAAAATTTTTAAAATTTATTATAAAATACATGAATCGGTTAACACTACAATTTTATTATATATAGAGATTTGGATTAGGAATATCTCAATACAATATTTTTTGTTGTTTTTTATTACGTTGACCAATAATATTTAAATTAATTTTCTTATTAAAATTCAAAAAAACTTATTTATTAAAATAAAAAAAGATTTCTTTTTAAAACCAGTAAAAATCAAATTTTAATTGGTCTTTTCTAAACCAACAAAAATTAATTCTTAATTTGTTAAACTTTTAATTTTAACAAACAAAATTAAAAATTTTAATTGGTTAGAGATGTTTTTTAAATCAACAAAAATCAATCTTAAATGGTTAAATTTTGCTTTTTAATTGTATGTTTTTGTTGAAATCAAATAAAAAAATAATTAGTTTTAAAAAATAATCTTATCTAAACAAAAAGACAAAATAATGAATTTAAACAAATTGACGAATCAAAATAAATTAAGAGATTTAAAATCTTTATTATATTATTATAAAAAATCTTATTGCAACGGTTTTATTATAATAAAGATACTATTTAATTAGAAAATATTTTAAATTATTATAAAAGCATTCACATGAATTAATTATTAATAATATGTCTTAAAATTACAAAGAACCATATCAGTCGTTTGACCATGCTTTTTGGTGTATACTTTCCAGAGGTTTAGAATTTTGACTTTAATCCTCCAAATTTTTTGCTAAGTTTTAACGAAAAAAGTATCAGAAAAAGACATGATGAATAAACAATAATTGAGAAAAAGGTATCAATTTCCTTGGTATTATTAAATTTTTCCCGAGATTTTTCTTATATAAAATTCGATTAAATTTATATTATGTTAGGGTTATGAATATCTTTTGTTTTATTTTTTCTAGATGTAAAGTATTTAGTTAATTATTGTATTAATATTCTTATAATAATTTAACATACAAACAAAATCTGTTTAATTAAGGATCTTATCATAATCTTAACAAACTTATTTTCTTGTAAAAACTTAGAAAAAACGTGGCTGATTTAAAATTCGACCAATCAAATCAAATCAAGTAAAATTTTATTGCCACCAAAAAAAGATACAACCAAATCATGTGACTAATTATCTAAACAAATTTTATACAGACAAATTAATTATCTAATACAAATCGACCAATCATTAATTTTAAATCTCTTTTATATTATTATAAATTATACGGATAATTCAACGCTATGGTTTATTATAATAGAGATACCTTAGCAACACAAAAAACTATATCAAAATGGTTTGACCACACTCTTTAGTATATACTTTCCAGAATCTTAAAATCTCAATTTTAATTTTCCAATTTTCTTTGCAGGGTTTCAGTGAAGAAATTTCTGAAAAAGACATGATTAAAAGAATCAAAAATCGAAAAAAAAAATACTTGTAATTGTAAGAAAAAAAATTTGAATCGTTTGAAAATTGTGATAATTTTTCTAGGAGGGGTCTTAAATAGATTTTGTTTATTAGTTTTCCTATTAGGATTAAGAGGATTGTTTTTAATAGATATTAATTAGAATTAGGAATATAATTATTCAAGAGATAAAATTATAATAGAATAATTTCAAAGATAATATCAAAGTAGGCAAGATGTGATAATAATAATCAGAATATAACTAACTAATTAATACTAATTAATTAATTATTATATATAATTGTGTGACAAATATTATGTGATAATATTTCTTAATAACAATACAACATAGTCTAAAACAGATTATATAACACGGTATTTAAGTTAATGCTACGCTTTTATTACATAAGAGATTATAAATTACAACAAATAAGTGACAAAAATAATCACAAATAAGAATTGTATCATTTCTGTAACAAATTTGCTTAACCCAAAAATACTCATAAAAAAGGTTTGTGACATTTGCGAAAACCAAGACACAATATTTATTTTAAATATATTAAGTTATAAATTAATACACATTAGCAACGACAATTAATAACAAATAAAACTTCTATCATTTCCACAACAGATTAATGATGAATTCCATTTTTGACATATTCTAACTTTTATTTTTAGTGGATTTTCAAGTCTTTTGTAGTCTTTCTATTGTCTTTGCAGGTTAAAACAAGTTAAAATGAGATTTGGACACTCAATGCACAGAATTGGACAAAAAGGATCAAGATTGGAGATTTTATAAGCTCATACTGATCAATCCACATCTGGACTGATTGATCCACATCTAGACTGACTGATCCACTCACCAAAAGAAATTGGACCATTATGGAGAAGATCGTTCAATATGAATCCAAAGAAAACAACGTTAATCAACCAGACCAATCGATCATTCTCTAGAAAGAACAGTCTCACATTCAGAAAAATACTATGATTTCATTAGATTGACCAGACTTCAAAGAACAATTTATCTGAAACACGGGACCGATCAGTCCACACCTAGACCGATCGGTCCAAACCGGTTATGCGGGAAAACCAAATTTTTACACTTAATTTCACCTGGTTTGATTCAACTTGTACCACAACGAGTTTTGGAATATTAGAATATATGATCTTGGACAGCCAAGACCAAAATCGCCAAAGTGACTTGATCAGCAGAAGCTCGAGTGACGTTTCCAACCATCCAGAAGTGCAAGCTCGACCAATGACTCGATTAGCATCAGCTCGAGTGAAGGATTTGACATAGAGGAAGACACAATCGAAGATGTAATGAAGGTTCCAGCTGGTCCAATGACTCGATCCCGAATGTAGCTATTCAACTATGCAATTGGAGGATTACTTGCTCAAATTCAGACTCAAGAAGAACCCCAAGTTCAACATGCCTTGATGCTTTCCATGAGTACTCAAGAAGGCTAGCATATGGGCGTGTAGTCTGGATGCACTCTTTTTTCCTTAGTGAGTTTTGTCCCAATGAGTTTTCTCACTAAAATTTTCAATGAGGCATTTGGGCTGCACCAACAAGAGGCTCATTTGTTAGTTTATTTTAAGCCAATTTTAAAAAATCCTAATTAACTTTTTTGTGGCCTCCTTTTTCCTTTTCTATTTAAACACTTTATCTCCTTTGTAAACTTCAAGCATTAAAATCAAATACAAGGGTTTTCCTTTACTTATCTACTGGTGTGTTATATCCAGCTGAAATTGAATTTGGTGTGTAATATCTGAATTCATCGAGCTTCTTGGTGAGTTATATCTGATTGTTCTCTGGTCTAGCAACGGTCCCTCATCCCCGTTATGCTACCTTTCACTCCACCAACCTTGACATCTTCGGACGAATCGGGGCATATCCCTTTCTTATTCTCAACATCTCGATTTTGATCTAAGGGAATTCATAATAAGTGGTATTAGTGACTTGGAAGTTGATTTTTCGATCTCTGTCTCTTTTATTTTTGATTATCTCTCTGAGTTTCATGTAATCGATCACTAGTTCATATTCTATGTATCTAAAACATATTGATTAGCCTAGATTTGTCATAATATTGAATGGTTTTTTGTTAAAACTGCACTATTGAGTAAAATCTGAGAATTAGAAATTGAGATTTTCAAATTTATCATCGAATTTTTTCAGATTTGTGATTCATCTGTTTGTTTCTAGTTGTAATTCCACCATTCTGTGCAATAGGATTCGGTTTCGATCATCTCTTAGGGCTATTAAGTTTTTAATCCATCAGTTTGTAATTCTGGGAACCCTAGAAATTGACTAATCAAATTTTGTCTAGAAACTTGTTACTGGTGACTTTATTTGTGTGTTTCCTTTTAGGAAAAAATGGCTGATGATAATGTAGAAGCTAGTAATTCGGCCAATAATAACTTGCTAATTGAGGCATTGACATTAAATATGAAGCCCTTGATGAATGCTAAGTTCGATGCCTTTAGACAAGAGATGGATTCTTCTTCAGAACAAGGTTCTAGCAGAGAAAAGGACCAACTGTTCGACCCAGAAAACATATAGAAGGTTTTGATCATTTACACCCAAGACAAGATCCATTGGCTGAAGAATATTATAGTACGGGGAGAGATTCAACTCATCACAATCAGAGGAGTAGGAGACACCTGAGAGGTGCTAGACCATAAGCTCATGACCAACTGAATTGGCTTAAGCTTCAGATACCAACATTCTATGGAAAGAATGATCCTGACGCCTATCTAGAGTAGGAGAAGAAGATAGAGCTTGTTTTTGATTGTCAGCCATATACCAAAGCTAACAAGGTGAGAGTGGCTGCCACCGAATTTTGTGAGTATGATCTTAGCTATTGGGATCAGATTGTAACCTCTAGGAGACGTAATAGAGAGGAGCCCATTAACACTTGAACTGGACTTAAATCACTTGGACTGTACTGAAAACACTTATGAGAAAGCCTTTTTTACTAGTCACTGCTGTAGAGAGCTCCACCAAAAGCTAAGGAGATTAAGCTAAGGGGGTAAATTAGTTGAAGAATACTTCTAGGAGATGGAAACTATGATGATTCGAGCTGATATGCGTGAGGATATGGAAGTTACAATGACAATGTTCTTAGGAGGACTCAACTGAGACATCCAAGACATAATGGAGATGGATCACTAAATGGATCTTGAACAGATGCTTCATAAGGCTACATTTATAGAACAACAGCTTAAGAGGAAATGGTCTAGTCGAGTTAGGTTTGGTAACATTGGACAACAAAGAACTACCTATCCACGAGAAGAGAATCCCACCTTTTTAATGACTACAACAGTTTTGTTGTTCCAAAGGGGAATGAGATACCGAGTACTACAATATCTCAGCCAAAAACCAGACCAGATGTGGCATCCACTAGGGCTCGTGATGTCAAATGGTTTAAGTTCCAAGGACTGGGACATTATGCGAATGAATGCCCAAACAAGAGAGTAATGGTGATGCAAGCAAGTAGAGAAATATATTATAAGGATGAACAACCAGAATTGACTCGTTCCGAAGAGGATGTTGAGCTTCCAGTTCTTGGAAGTCTAATAGTGGCAAGGTGAGCATTGAGTGTGCAACCAAAACCTGAAGAAGAAGAGCAACGAGAAAACCTATTTCACACAAGATGTTTGGTTCAAGGAACGGTCTGCTGTCTTATCATTGATGGAGGGAGTTGTACTAATGTAGATAGTGAAACAATGGTCAAGAAGCTTGGTATGACTACTACAAAGCATCCTCGACCCTACAAGCTTTAGTGGCTGAACAAGAATGAAGACTGAGCGTGACTAATCAGGTTTTGGTCCCTTTGTCGACTGACGAATATGAGGATGAGATCCTATGTGACATATATTAGCTATTGAAGCTGGTCACATACTCTTGGGAAGACCTTGACAGTCAGATCGCAAAGTGATTCATGATAGTTTTACAAACCGACATTCGTTTGAGCATAAAGGCCGCAAGACTGTTTTGGTTCTTTAAACTCCAAGTGAAGTGTACAAGCACCATAAGTACCTTCAAGCTAAAACTGATTCCAAAAGCAAGCAAAAAAACTTCTATGTGCAAGTAAAGGCTGTGAAATCAAGTAATATGAATTCCCTTAGATCTAATACTAATTATCCAAGCTATTGTTAATTTGACCTAATACTAGTTATAAGTCTTGCAAGACATAGTTGGCTTAAGTTTGCTCAATGATTTCCATACATTATGGTACACAAAAAATTATGTGAGAGAGTGTAAGTACATTAAATAAATCAAATTTTTTTAAAAAAATGATATTAGTTTTTAAAATCTAAAAAAGTATTAATGATCGTTTACCATTATTATGACTGTAATCTCATTAACAATGTGTAGAGTGTCTTGATTATCTCCTTTTTGCTGATGAATGATTAGCATAGCCTTCCTGTATAGACTTTTCAGTGTATGGGGGATTTTACTAATCACCTCATCACTATCAACATGTTTCCATTTACTATTGACCAAAGAATCTGTAAAGTGAAAATTTTCAAATCTATTAGTCAAAAAATTACATCATAAACATATTCGTAACATCAATACAGTTCTTATATACCTCGTGTAGCTTTTGAAACACATCAACTAAATTCTTTTTGTTTAAATTTCACTTAGCAATGTTTGAATTATACCATTTAATATATTTTTCATTTCTCACTTACAATACAATATATCTGAAATCATAAATATCTCTCCTTATTCAAATAGAAATATGTTTAGTGAAGGATTTTTAAAAAGTAGTAATTTTTTCGGAGTTATTGTCTAATTAATGAAGTGAAATTTGATTTTATCCTACTCTTAATTTTCAAAAAAAGGGTGTTTTGGTCATTTTCTTTTCTTCTGATATTCTTTATTTTGTTCTCTTTTTTAGAAAATCAAAACTTCAGCTGCCTCCTTTAGCCAATTCATCGGCCTCTCTAGATGAAACTAAAAGACATACAATTAAAATCATTTGCCAGTTCGATGATATCGAAGACGATACTGAAGATGGCCTTTGAACACTCCTGAATATTAATTGCTCGAATAAGTTGTAAGGAATCAGAGAAAATAGATATCTCTAAGATATGCGTGCTCCTCTTTCAATCCCTTCACTTTTTTTCTCTTCCTTCAATCTCTTTGATTATCCATCCCGTTCCAGCTTCTTCTCGATAATTTTGTTACAAACATTTCACAAATTAAACAATGGCAGACCTGAGATTGAGACTTCTTTTTCTTCAACACAACAGTACACTTTCAGTTTTGAACTTTGACGAAGACCTTCACTTGGATAACAATAACATCTCTTCTGGCTTTAAATATGTACAAAGTACGTCGATTGAACCACTCCTTTTTGTCTTTTTGTCTTGCATCACATGAATTACAAAGGGATGGTGAAGCTGAAACTGAAACTGATATCATAACCAAAATAGCATGTCAGAGATTCAGATCTTGGAGAGATGTGGAGTCAAACAGAATTGATATGATGGTGGATCATGATTCTATAACATAGAGTTTGTAATTATGGAGATCAAAGAATGATGCAGAAGTTAAAGAGACGGTTTTATATGAAAAAGCAGAGAATTCAACTAAATTACAAACAACAATCGACTAGATCATTTTGAAATAAAATTTATTAAGCAATATTCTTTTCTTACAAAAGAACTATTCTTGTTGGAATTATTCTACTCGAGAAACCAACCTAAATCTATTTCAAAAACCCTAATCGATAACCTAGGCTCAATTCACTAATCTCTCTAAAACTTCTCCCTAAGTTCTTAGAGAATTAGGTTCACAATTAACCTCTCTATTTATAGGCACAAAAGACAAACCCTCTTGCCCTAAAATCTCTCACCTGATTTTCTTTATCACAAAGGATATTTTCCTTTTTCCTTTTGATAAGATCTTCTAGATATTTTCCTTATCTCTAAATCAAATATCTAACAAATCTCTAACAACCTTTTCAAGGAATCCTCTCTAAGTCATTATCTAATCTCGTGACTTTTAATAATTATCACGTGACCGTGACGTCCAATACTTCTCTCACGCATCTTCAATCTCCTCCTTTTTGGCTTGATATGCATCTCAAACAATCAAGATGACTTTCATGTTCTCCATCTCCAACAATCAGACTCTTGTTCTGCAATCACGTTCATGTTCTGAATCATCATCCTGATATGCATGATATTCTTGCTACAATGCTCCCCCTCGAATGTCTCTCCCCCATAATCAGACATCTTGATTCATCTAGAGTCAAACTATAACCTTTCCAATCTCTTATCTCCCCATGCTTGAGTGCACATCAAGACAAAAAACAAACAAATTTCTGTCTAATCGCTAGGATTGACCAATTAGTGTACCAAGATACTTAAGCACAATCAAGAATCAGAATAACCAAATGCCAATTCTATCACAACTGAGTTTAAACACATTTTCGTTTTTCAACAGACATCTGATCATCTAGCAAACTCCTGAGTGACCCAGAATTACAATCAACCATGTGAACAATTCCATTTAGCTTTTCACAAAATCAGTTTAAGATACGAATATACCTTTTGCTGAGATTGATCATCCACAGAGAACCCATATTCCTTAAAGCACAACACACACTCTACTCTTTGAGACATACGACAGAATCAAGATTTTGGTGGCTAGACTTTCACACTGTCATGCCTTTATCACAAGCATTTTTCAAAGCATTGAAAATATCAAACGGATCAAGCAGCTGGAATTCCCTTTGGAGAGTCATACATTGTAACATATGCATACTTTGATGATGTAGGTACCCTTCTTGATCACGTGACTGTTGCAACATCACAAGTACGGTATAATTACTTTGTTACAAGTTAATGTATCCTTCTTGATCATGTGTTTTGGCAGATCATCACAAGTATGATACTTCCATCATCTGCATAAAACTGAATCAAAGATATCACTTGACTTCTCAACCTAGTGATTCAGATATTCCACATATTTGTGAAAATTGTGTAACAAGTATCACTTGACTTCTCAACTCATATACACTTGCTCTCCTCAGCTCTTTGACCTCATTCTCCTAACATTTAATATATCAATTCAGAGATCAGCTTGTAACGGCATGACATGCAGCTATTTTCCACTTGTTCGATCAAAACTGATATCTGTCTGCCTTTTTC
>OVBA01009488.1:0-10501 GCA_900406435.1 Lepidium aucheri | reverse complement strand
CATAGTAGACTTCAACAGAAGTCTGCTAAAATATGTACTTTTTTGGGAATTTGAGTAGACTTCTCTAGAAGTCTACTCTATAGTAGTAGGCTTTATTTTGAAGTCTACTTAAAAAGTCAATATTTGGTAAATTGCAAAACTAACCCCGTTTTTAGTAGACCTCATTTTGAAGTCTACTTCGAAAAGTCAACATTTGGTCAATTGCAAAAATAACCTAAAGAAGTCTACTCATACTGAAGTAGACTTCATTTGCAGTCTACCTTTTCTTAGAGGAGACTTCAAGAGAAGTCTACTTTTCAAACGCAAACTTCATTTGTAAACTTCAAGAGAAGTCTCCTTTGTCCATTTTGTAAAAATGCATTTAAACCATGTTTTTTTTATTTTCTTAAGTTTTTTTGATACTTTTATTGCTTTTGTGCATGTCTTATTTGGTTATATATTATGTGTAAATTTTAGGAATAATATAGATAGTAGCTCATTCTAAGAAGTTAACAAAGTATACTAGTGAAGTCTCCTAGTTATATAGTAGACTTCATATGGAGTCTTCTTTTTTTTATTAATAAACTATATGTCTAGTTTTTTTATCTTATTAATGTGGTTTATATATGTTTATTTTCAGGTAATGGTTCAATTAGCTGTTGTTTGTGGAGAATGGGTTATGATCGAACCATGAATGTTGTAGAATGACACAATTGGTTGCCTAAGTTGCATTACCTTAGTCACTCTTGTAATGACACAATTCTACTATTTACTAAGATAGACTTCACAGAATGTGAGTAGACTTCACGGGAAGTATACTCAAATACTCAGTAGACTTCAGGGGAAGTCTACTCAAATACTCAGTAGACTTCAGGGAAAGTCAACTTAAATGCTCAGTAGACTTTGAAACTTCTATTTCAACATTTTCCTAAGTCAGTTTGATGATTCTCGACATGGCAAAGTCCTTAAGATGGTTTAGCTTATCATTTGATGTCTCTTGCTCTACCATTTAAGAACCAATTCTTTGTGTTGTTTGTTTTATTCTTCTTTTTGAGTGATTTTTAGGGCTCATATTATTGAAGTATATTACAAAGATATAATATGAAAAATGATAACATTTAAAAAATGCATAGGTGAATTTTGCAATTGATCAAATTTTTGGGTTACAAGAGTAGAGTTCTCTAGAAGTCTACACACTTTTCTTTAATCACAAAAAATAGTAGATTTCACATGAAAAGTAGACTTCACAAGTAGACTTTTCATGAAAAGTAGATTTCACAAGCAGATTTTTCATGAAAAGTAGACTTCACAAGTAGATTCACGTGAAAACCTGCAACAAAAAATGAGAAAAAAAAAACCTACAACAAAAAATTCAAAAAAAAATTACAAACAAAGAGAAAATCAATAAATCTCTCAAATTAAATCAATAAAACTCTTAGAACACAATAACAATTACAAATTTAGAAAGATAAACCGTCAGATCTGGATGATTATTGGTCAGAGTTAGAAGATTATTGGTCAGATCTAGAAGATTGTTACTAGGATCTAGAAGATTATTTGTATGATACTTAGAGTACAACATCACTAGTGGTTGGAGAAGACGGTGGCCAAAGAGTCACCAGAAAAACCTGCAAAAAATGAAAATAAAGTGAGAAGAAGGCACCTGAAGAAGATGGAGATCTTAAAAAAAGACAGAGAAGACTTCACGTGAAAAGTAGACTTCATAAGCACACTTCACGTGAAAAGTAGACTTCACAAGTAGACTTCACGTGAAAAGTAGACTTCACATAAAAAGTAGACTTCACAAGCAAACTTTTCATGAAAAGTAGATTTCACAAGTAGACTTCACGTGAAAACCTGCAACAGAAAACGAGAAAAAAAACATGCAACAAAAAATTCAAAAAAAATATGCAAACAAAGAGAAAAATCTGCAAACAAAGAGAAAATCAATAAATCTCTCGAATCAAATCAACAAAACTCTCAGAACACAATAACAATCACGAATTTAGAAAGATAAACCGCCAGATCTGGATGATTGTTGCTCAGATCTTGAAGATTGTTGTTCAGATCTAGAAGAGGATGGCTAAAGAGTGACCAAAAAACCTGCAAAAAATGAAAAAGAATGAGAAGAAAACACGTAAAGAAGATGGAGAATAGGTGCAACGAAAATAGAGGATTGAGGAGAGATTACTTGGAGAGGAAAATGTTGATTGGCCGCCACCGACGGAGATGAAGGTGAGAGCCACCACCACAAATGGAGAGGAGAGGAGAGGAAAGTCATGGTGGAGAAGAGAGAAAGTGGCTAGGTTTTACTCTTCTACAAATAAAAATAGCATTTTATAGTTAGGTTAAAAATTTTGAACCAATTGATTTACGTTCGTAGTAGACTTCAGGTGATGTCTACTATGAAGGTAGACTTCTATTGAAGTCTATTATGAAAGTAGACAAGTCTACTTTCATAATAGACTTCCCATGAAGTCTACTCCATACCCTAAACCCTAGACCATA
Organism: Lepidium aucheri; assembly: GCA_900406435.1. NCBI lineage: Eukaryota > Viridiplantae > Streptophyta > Magnoliopsida > Brassicales > Brassicaceae > Lepidium > Lepidium aucheri. Next base: position 8,014 of record OVBA01009488.1, on the reverse strand, counting down.
AGTTTTTGATCTTAGTTGGTCTTACTTGACCAAGTTTTGTGATATTTTATTTCTTATACTTCATAATTTTTTATCTTAAGGTTATTTAACCAAAAGTTCAATCATTTCACAATTTTTTTAAAAAATTAAATAATAATTATGGTAAGAAGTATACTTCTATTGAAGTCTACTTTAGTAGTAGACTTCTCTTGAAGTCTACTCTATACCCTAAACACTAAACACTAAAACGCAAATCAAACAATTCTATATAATATACCAAGATCAAAAATAAAAACGTATTTCAAAGATATTAACATTCCTAGTCTAATCAAGGTTTTGCTCTTTTGTTAAAGTTTAAATTTATAAAATCTCAAATTACAAATCCACATGATTACCATCATATCTTGTTAAAACCTTAAACCCTAAACTCATAGTTTGTATGTGAACAATATGGTTTGATTTTTGTTGGTTTTATTTCACCAAATTTTTTGTGATATTTTATTTTTTACACTTTATAATTATTTATCTTAAGGTTATTTAACCAAAAATTTAATCATTTAATAATTATTTATTTTTTTAATTTTAAATTATAAAAATAAGTAAAGAGTAGACTTCTCTTGAAGTTTGCATTCCAAATAGACTTCAAGAGAAGTCTACTTTTTACCGAGAGGGTATATATTTTATTGCATATCTGTTTTTTTTGTTTAGTCATGAAGGGCAAAATAATAAATTCACTACCCTAATAGATTACTTTTACAATAAAATTCAAAAAAGGTTAGTTTTGCATTTGATTTGAAATTTTGGGTTATATTTGCTATTACCCCATGATTTTATTGTAATCAAAAAAAAAGTTATGCTTTTATTGGTAACAATTGTTATAAAACTAGGAAATAAGAAGTCATCATGTCTATAACACATATGTAAAGATTACATAATCAGCTCCGACAATCTCTCACATTAACTATTGTATATTCTTATTACCATGTATAGTTTTATGTATACCGTACGTGTTTATATTGTCCTTTTCCTATCAATGAGAAATCAAGCTTTCACAAACATCTTTATGATATTAGAGCAAGTCGATTCACATACCTAAATTTTCTTTTTTCTTTTTCTTTTTCGCCTCCTCACATCTCTCTTTCTCTCTGTCATCATGTCAACATCCAACTCTGACGCAATCCTCCCCTCTGAAATCATTCCCATCACACACACCTCTCTTCTCAATATCATCATGGCCAACATCACCAAGCTAAATGCTTCAAACTACCTCATGTGAAGCAAACAAGTCTAGCTCTCCTTAATGGGTATGGCTTGTCCTTTCATCTAGATGGATCCAAGCCCTTTCTGGATTCTACCATCATTGTTAACAATGTTGTTGTTCCAAATCCAGAACATCTCCTCTGCCAAAACCAAGATCAGCTTATTTCTGCCTCTACAGCCTATCCTCTCTAGTGCTGAAATTGCTTGGGACTTATGGAGCACTCTCTTTTCCACCTATGCAAAAACCCAGCCATGGTCACATCAAACAATGGAAGATGCAGCTCAAACAATGGAAAAAAGAGAACAAAACCATCATGACTACCTGCAAGGGCTCACCACCAGATTCAACCAACTTGTCCTACTTGGCAAACTATTGATCATGAGAATCAAATAAAGATTGTGCTTGATGGTCTTCCTGAAGGCCGAGACATTCCTCCTACGCTCAGTGAACTCCACGAGAAGCTCATCAACTATGAAGCAAAGCTCCTCACCTCTCAGTCTCTCCTTCCGACACCTATCACAACCAATATCACGTTTTACCATCCCAAGAACAACAACAGCAAGAATCGCTACAGTAACAGCAATACACAGTTGCTTAATCAAAACTGGCAGATTCAACATTACCAGAATGATAACAAGTCACCTCATCAAATGCCACTATTCCCAAATGGCATTCTAGGCTTGGTAAATCCTTCCCAAACTATCTTACGTCAGCTTATTTTTACTTTCAGTTTACCTATTTTTGATTCTTTGTCTCTAACTTTTTGTTGCATTGATTTCCAAATCAATAAAAGTCACAAGTCATTATTCTCTCAATCCTCTGTAATCTTTACTCTCCCACTAGAGTATCTTTTTACCGACGTATGGACCTCCCCCATCCTCTCAATTAAAAATTACAAATACTATCTTGTCATTGTTGATCACTTCAATTGTTATATATGGCTTTATCCCTTAAAACAAAAATCTCAAGTTCTCAAAATCTTCACTAAATTCACCCTTCTCATTGAAAACAAATTATAAACCTATATTGGTACTCTATTCTCTTACAATGGCAGGGAATTCATTGTTCTTCGTCACTTTCTATCCTCTCATGGCATCACTTACCTAACCTCACCACCCCCAAACACCTGAACACAATGGGCTTGCCAAACGTCGTCATCGACACATTGTTGAGATGGGTCTATCTCTTCTTTCCCATGCCTCAATTCCTATACAATACTGGACATATTCCTTTGCAACTGCCATTTACCTCATAAACAGACTACCCACACCCGTTCTCTTAAACCAATCACTATTTCGCTTATTCTGTGGACCAAAGTATGATTTCGAATCCACCTCCACCAAAAACAACTAAGAATTTAAATGAACCATAACCACTAAAAATTAAACTAAAACAAACTAAAACAAATCACATTACAAGGAAACAAAACACTAAGAATTAAAATGAATCAAAACCACTAAGAATTAAAGTGAAACAAATTGCTAACAATTAAACTGAAACAAAACCACTAAGGATTAAAATCACCACTAAGAAAACTACTAATGAAATAAACGAATGCACTAAAACCAACTGAGCAGTCTGTAACACATATTGTACTCAGGAATAATCCAACTAAAACATGGTTAAACATACATTTAGTTTATCATATATAAATGTAAAGCATGCTCTTTCACCAAGTCCTAAGTCCCGTTTGAGGTTGTTCACAAACTAATCCTAATTGTAATAACTTTTTATCTCCACAACAGTCCATGCAATTGGGACAATTCTATTATCTCCATTTTGTCCTACAACTGCTAACAATTGCCCCTTAACATCCCACTTAAGAAAGACACCACCTAAACCTATTATTAGTATACAATATTTCTTCCAAGACACTCTTTGTGCTTCAAAACATAGATATATCTGATTAAACCGTTGCAAACAATTAGGATTAGCCTCTAGAATTGTCTTCAATATCAACAATAGTTTGTTGGTTTGTCTTGTGAATCTCAGCCTCATAGTCCCAAATTTTTGTAAAATGTTCACTGTGAGTCCTTCATCTTGCCCATGACAGCTTACTCTTTGCTTTCCTACACTGATCAGCTGTCACACTTAGTTATAAGCCCTCTTAATCTCAGCTTCCATTTCCATAGCCTTAATCTTTGTGTTCAACCTCAATCTCTCCTCAAATAATTGAGCTATCGTAGAAACTTTCAACAACTTTGTAGATCCTTACTTAATGCATATATGTTTGTTCTCAAACACCTTATTCTGCATCTTATGAATGCTCTTTTCATAAGAATAGTAAGCTCTCCAAAAGGAAGCAAACTATGCATCTGAACAATCATCTCCTAAATTTCTTTGTGTTGATATGTAAAGCTTCACATCATAGCCAGTTTTAAGAGAATACCTAAGTAGAGCTTGTTTGGATTCAGAACCTGAGGCGAAAGACTTACCCAAAACAAGGATCTCGTCATCGATTTCAGTAACTTCATGATCGTGTCTGCTAATTTCCTCATCTTCTTCATCATCTGATGTTATTGCCAAATTTTCATCTCACCATAGCTCATCTCCATTGTCATCACTCTCTCATTTTCGTAAACCATGTTCCTTCCAAATCGATTTTCTAATACTGAATCTCTATCATCTTCACACTGCACTACATCGTTTGGTCCATCATCATCATATGTTCTATCACTAACTTCATCATCGTTGTTATCACCTACCTCCTCAGTTTCCTCGCCTACTTCATTGGTTCCCAACCACTCAACAATATCTCCTCCCATTTCATCTTCAAAATTAAGTCGTTTTCTCTTTCTTGGAGTTGGTAGCTTCTTTGATTTTGGCATTTTTCACTACCAATAAGATCGAATATGGATGTTTCATGAAGAAAAGAAAATCAAAACCTAGATGTTTAATGAAGACAAGAATGTCGAAATCAAAAATAAGAAGAGAAGAATAACAAAATTAAAAGACTCACAGAGAAGTAAAGAACAGAAGCGTGCACAAGAGGTATTAGGGTAAAAAATTTATTTCCTGATAAATCTAACGCAATGTTTTATTAAGTCACGACTAACATAATTTAACGTTGAGTAAACGTTGCTTAACGTCTCTGTAACTGAGGTTATAGTTGACTTATTACATACTTGAAATGGTGTTGACTTTGAAACTTGGTATTTTATTTGACTCGATCCCAGTTTGTATTTATTTTGGCCTAAACCACAAAATTGGTTATTAAAATGACCATTTTCTCTATAAATAAATAAAAATTTGACTATTTTCATGCATAATGCATGTCTCGTATTAAAGTAGATATTAATGTAATATGTACTAATTACTCCCGTTTTTAATTACTTGATGTCTTACAAATTTTATAAGAAATTTTGTGAAATGACATTGTATTCTTATTTATTACTTGAATATATATAAAAATTAAAGAAGTGAGAAGAGAGAAAAAAATAAGGACACAAATAAAAAAATTTAGGTCAAATATACATTGAAAATACAAAAACAACTATTTCAAAACAAAAAAAAATTCTAGAACATCGACAAATAAAAACAGAGGGAATTTTTTTTTTCTACTCAAAGTACTAGTATTCCCCTATTTAATGATCTTCCAATTCTTCTCATTTTTTTATTTTTATGTATATATAGAAACTTTATAATTTTCCTTTATAACATCTCCATAATGATTTCATTCAAATATATTATTTCCTTTATAAATATGTATTACCTTACCAAAAAAATCGAAAAGTCAAATGTATTTCTAGTTCTCTTTCTTTTCTCTCATTGACATTGTAATATGTATATAAATAACAGAGTCTTTTCAATTTTGTACTCAAACTTGAGAAGTATTTATAGGAATGAAGATGGCTCATGTTATAAATCTCTTAGCTCTTTTGTTTTCAGCAATCCTAACTCGTTCGGATCAAAATATGGTATCCACCAGATCCTTCAAGGTAAGTTTTGACGTAGAAAAAACTGATCCATCTAATTAATTCAGTTTTCAATACACAAAGTTAAGTTATAATTGATAGCAAGATCGGTAAAAATCGGTTTGAGCAGAATATTTTCGATAGAAATCAACCATATGTTCTATGTTATCAGAAAATTAAATCTGTCATAAATTTATCAGATGTACGATTGATTGTGTTTTTCATCCCTCTTGCTGACTATTGTTATAAAATTTTCATATAATTTTTTAAAATTTGCAGCTAAGTGAAAATGTAATATATGATTGCATTGACATTTACAAGCAACCAGGACTTGATCACCCCTTGCTCAAAAACCACACAATTCAGGTGCATGAACAGTTCAGAAAATTGTCTCGCACGTACATTTTATTCTTATAGAATATGTTTATGAATTTGACTAAATAATTTTTTTTGTTGGAAAGATGAAACCATCTTTTCTATCAAATAATCAAACTAGCAACACCAAAACATACAAGAAAAAAATAAAATGTTCGGGTGGAACCGTTCCTATATTGAGAAATTCGAAAGAATACATCGCCAACGCAAAACTCTTCTCCAACAAATATCTTCATCTGCTAACAAAAAATAGTTCTAGAGCACATGTAAACTTTCAATTTCCTCTTAATTCCTTAAATTTAATGACATTTCAATGTGTATATTTCAAAATTAACTAGCCTTTTCGTAGATTGCTGGAATAAGGTCAAGTAATTATATATATCGTGGTGTTAAAGCTCGATCTAGTATACATAACATACAAATCGATAGAGATCAAGCCTCATATACTCAACTATATATAGGCACTAGAAGGAATGACGAATTCAATTTTATTACTGCGGGTTGGATGGTAAATTTTTCATTGTATTGGTTTTAAATTAGCTTAACAGTTTTTTTTTTAATTTATGTTTCTTTGGTGGACTTAAGAGTACTGAATTCTTTTTGACAGATAAATCCAAACCTATATGGTGATGGACGAGTTTGGTCATATGGATCTTGGATGGTATACATATAAATATAAATATAGGAGTATATATATATATATAATGTCTTTCAGGCAACATGTAAATTCTAATATATATGATTTTTATAGGGTAAATATGGGAATGGATGTTATAATACTGAATGTCCAGGTTTTGTTCAAGTATCACAAGAGGTTCCTTTAGCACAACCTTTGGACCAAAATAGAGAACGCTTCTTGTATTATTCCATCCATGAGGTATTTTTCAATTCATAAAAACTCCTATATTTTTTTTTTGTCAACTATATTGGGACACAACTGGCCGGCTTATTAGCCAAATTCTTGTATAATGCAGGCGGCGGGACTCGATCCCGGGATGTTACCAAATATATATTGTTACCAAATATATTGTTACCAAATATTTTCAATTAATTGTATATTGTGTATTTATCTTTTGTACTATTATTAATGATGGTTTTAAATGTTTCGATATAAAACCCGAGATGTTCTGATGTTAGGTTATTTAGCTAAGACAGTAATAAAATTGTTATTTGTCGTATTTCATAATTCCCACTTTGTAATGAAAGGTTTTATGATTCTTGAGACTAACTATCTAGACATTTGGTTAATTATTTTTTATCTCTTTTTTACTTTAGACCTTCTAATTAGTATGAAATTGTTTTGTCTCTTGTACAAAGGATAAACAAACAGGGAATTGGTGGCTAACAAAGTCGTTTCCAAAAAGACCAAACATAGATATTGGATACTGGCCAGTACATCTATTTAACCTTATGGTTAATGGTGCTAATACAGTTGGAGTTGCAGGTCTAGCTCAAGGTACTTCTCAAGGTCCAAGTCCTCCAATGGGAAATGGTAAACTGCCGAGTAAACTCGGCACAGGATCAGCCGTTTTTACAAATATTGAAGTCTTAAATTCTAACAATGTCGAGACAACAATCGATTCTTTTCCTATAGATAACTTGTTAGATAGTCCGAAATGTTATGGGCTATATGTTGGTAAAATACCAATATTGGGTTATTTTTTCAGTTATGGTGGTCCGGGAGGAAAATCTTGTGGAGTCTGAAACTTATCCATGTAATTTTAAAAGTTGTCATTTAATAAATAGAAATTTGACTCAATAACCGACAAGTTCTTTAATTAAGTAAATATCATACTATATAGATTTAGGTGGAGAGAGAGAGATTCACTCTTGATTGGTCATGCTAGAGAAAGAGGAATAAATTGGTCGGTGAACTTGGATAATGATTGGATCGTGTTTGAGTGTACTTTCCTTAAAGAGTATTTCGACACTTATTCTCAAGCCTTGAGTTACACGAAATCCCTTCTAGGATACAACAATCAAAGTTCTCTCTTGTTCTAGGCTAAGATACAAGGGAAAGAATTAGAGGTTTTGTGTTTTGTTTATGTGTTGATTGCTAAAATTCAGACTGAATTTTAAAACATTAATCACTCTTGTTATCTCCGTTTTTTTCTTATCTTACAAATGATTCCAAGACCCTATATTTATATGGGTCAAAGCACCCGTTCGTATAGTCACGTCTGTTCGTATGATTGTGACTTTTAAAACCAAGAGTTGTGATTTCTAAAAACCAAGAGTTGTGATTTTTTTTTATTTTGTACGTTTGCAACCATACAATTGAATATAACAACCGATCATATTTAAACTTAAATAAGCAACATTCCTCCCCCCATTTAAGTTTAATCTTTGATTCCAAATCAACTAACATAAACCAAACTCATGCATAAATGAAAACATTGTGACGATTGAATTTCATCTTAGTAATATTACACACTTCAAATATCTGAGAATCAGGATGTCCAATGGATTGAATCCTTTCAACTCA
>OVBA01009487.1:0-10503 GCA_900406435.1 Lepidium aucheri | reverse complement strand
TTGGCCTTTAATGGGCCGCATCAGTTCCAGCCCATATACATAGATTGATATACTCTCTTGGTTTCACGGGCTTTTGGGCCTTAATGGGCCATATTAATTTTGGCCCCTACACTAGATACAAGGTTCTAGAGGATGTACGTGAAGATGTTGAAATTATTGAGGATAATGATGGTAATAAAATACTAAAGGAAAATAACAAAGAAGGAAAAAAGAGCAAGAAAATACCTAAAGTGCGTACAAAAGATCTCGTTATTGCTACAAGTCAGAATGATGTTAAAAAGGCTTCCTTTAAGAAGCAATGATGTTATGTTTTGCATGGAACCTGCGTGGATTCAATTCTCCATGCAAACATGCCACTCTAAAGCATTTGATTAAGGAAGCAAAACCAATATTTGGGATTCTTACTGAAACTCGAGTGCAAGAAGAAAATAGTTTGAATATTGTGCAACTTGTCTTTCCGGGATAGACAATTTTTTTCCATCTATGATCATCATCCCCTTGGCAGAATATGGGTTTGTATTTCATATGTTGTAGAAGCTATTGTCCTTGCTAAAGTGCTCAAAAAAGCACCTTTGGTCTACACTTAAGAGAATCACATGCACTTTGATATGCTCATCTATATACGCTTCAAATTTTGAAGATGATCATCGAAATCTTTGGCAAGAGATCATGAAATTAAGAGCAGCTATTATCATTTTGTCTTAGCTTTGGGTTATTTTGGGAGACTTCAATGAGATCTTATGCATTAATGAGCACTTGCGGGCCTTAGACTATCATGTTAATACCTCGGGAATGAATTGTTTTCAAAATTTGGTTTCTTGTGTTGATCTTACTGATTTTTCTAGCACATGACCTCTCTTCACCTGGTCAAATAAGCAAGGTGGGAACCCTATTAGTAAGAAGCTGGATTGGATTCTTATAAATAATATCTGGATGAATAGCTTTCCATCTTATGTTGTTTCTGAGTCTGGAGGTATTTCAGGTGCACTTATCCTCAGATAACCTCACTTCATAGAAGCCTTCCATTTCTTCAACTATCTAACGAGCCATGGATATTTCATCTCTTTAGTCTATCAGGTTTGGGATCAATCCCCCCGACAATATCATTCACGTTTCGCTCTTAAGTTATTTCACAGGAAAGTAAAGCTTCTCTAGGCTGTATTAAGAGCTCTCAATTAGAATAATTATGGAAACATATCTGGCCGCACGAAGGAGGCTTATGAAGAGTTATGTAAGTGACAATAAGAAGCTCTTATACACTCTAATTCATCACATTTCCATGTTATAGCTGATGCTAGTGCTCGTTGAAACCATCTAGCCTATATTAAAGAATAATTTTATATATAGAAAAGTTACAGGTAATATGGCTGGCTAAAGGTGATCAAAACACATCTTATTTTCATACAGTATCTATGTCTCGTGCTTAAAAAAACTCGATCAAACAACTACGCACATCCACAAGTGAGTTAATGATACAAAGTGAGGATATTAAGCGGGAAGCAGTGTCCTATTTCCAAAATTGCTTGCAAACTGAACAATAAATTGATCATATACACGAGGAACTATTGGCAGAATTGGTTGATTATAGATGCCCTACAAATAGAATTGCTCATCTTATCGCTCTTTCTCTCCATCAGTGTTGGTACCAGGCCCAAAAGGCTGAAGAGGCCCAATAACAAAGAACAAGAAAAGGTGGGCCAGGCCGATCAGGCGGCAAGACGAGCATCATAGCATCCGTGGAGCGAGCACACGAAGCCGAGAAAGCATAGCCGACTTAGCGAGCAATCAATCTCCGCGGAGCTCGCCCGAAATCAAGGAGGAAATCTCGGAGAATCTTGAGAGGATCTTCTCCAAAATCCTAGCGCAAAAGCCTATAAATAATAGTTCAAACCCTAGGAATAAACATAAGAAAGTGGGGAGAGAAAAGTCCTAGAGCAACAAAAAGACTTCTTTGCCTTTGTTTGTAATCCGTTTTCGTCTAATAAAGTACTCGATTCGAAGTCCTACACTTTTTGTAACGAGTGTTGAGTTTTAGCATCAACATTTTGGCGCCCACCGTGGGGCCCGAATCATTCTAACCCAAAAGTACATCGACAGGCAGCGNGATTCGAAGTCCTACACTTTTTGTAACGAGTGTTGAGTTTTAGCATCAACAATCAGGAATTCAGCAAGTAGTGTTTACAATGTCTACTAATAAACCTCCAAGTCTAGATGGGTACACTGTGGAATTTTATAACGCATCATGGTCAGTGATTGGAGCAGACTTTGTTATTGTTGTATAGTCTTTCTTCAGATACTGCTTCATTCCTTCAGGAATTAATGCCACAACCTTGGCTTTGATTCCAAAAGATTCAAATGGTGCTACCATGCGAGACTTCCAGCCTATTACATGTTGCAATCTCATCTACAAGGTCATTTCTAATCTCAAATCGATTGAAAATCATATTGTCCAAAGCCATTGCTCCAAACCAATGTATGTTTGTGAAGAAGAGGTTACTACTGGACAATGTCTTGTTGGAAACTGAGTTAGTTAGAGACTATCACAAAGAGAGTAATTCTTTACGGTGTGCCATAAAAATAAACATTGCCAAAGATTTTGACACATTTAATTAGGATTTCATAGTGGCAGTTCTCCAAAAAATGCAACCACTTGATCTCTTCATTCAATGGTTATATGTTTGCATCTCTACAACAACATTTTCTCTGTCTATTAATCGAGAATTGGAAGGATTCTTTCAGATTAAAAAAAGTATTCTCCAAGGTTATTCACTCTACCATTTCTATATGTTATATTAAACAATGTTCTATCGAAATTGCTAAACCAGGCTGCAGTTTATAAGGAGGTTACTTCGCATTTAAGTTTTGTTGATGACAACTTAGTGTTTATAGATGGCAAATCTAGCTCTTTGACTTATGTTATTGTAGTGATGACAGATTTTGGTGCAATTTCAGATCTTCATATCAATCCTACCAAATCCTCTATCTACATGGTTGGGAGAAATTGTGAACTTCTGCAAGAAGCGGATGAATTCCACACTATAGCTACTGCTGCTTTTCATAATCTCTACCTAGGCTTGCCATTTATTACGTAATCAATGACAAGATTAGACTATGCTCCACTTATTGAAATGGTTAAGGGCCTCATGAACTCTTGGGCTTCTAAACCTTTGTCTTTTCTCGGTACAACTTATTAAATTAGTTATCACAAGTATAGTGAATTTTTGGTGTGCAAGTGTTAAACTATATAACCATTGTCTTGATGAGATTAAGAGGTAATGTGCAGGCTTCTTGTGGTCTGGAAATCCTAATGATTCAAGTAAAGCAAAGATAACTTGGACATATATGTATGCCCGAATCTGAATGAGGTCTTGGAATAAGGCTACTGCAAGATTCCTCAAAAGTATTTCCATTGAAGCTTATTTGGAGATTATTCTCCTCACAAGATTCCCTATAGGTTGTACGGATCAAGCATTACCTGCTCAAGTATAGTTCATTTTGGGAGTGTAAAACTGGGATTAAAGGATCCTGGATTTGGCAAAAACTCTTAAAGCTAAGGGAACTAGCCTATTCTTTCCTCAAGGTGAAAATCAAATCAGAGAATATTGCATCCTTTTGGTTTGATAATTGGAGTTCAATTGGCAGGATCATGAACCATGTTGGAAAGTCAGGAACTCTCCACCTTTGTCTTTCGATTTCAACTAAGGTAAATGAAGCTATTATCGACTTGCAAGGCTATCACATCTTAATCGTAACCGACATTTGGAGACTTTAGTTTATTGCATTACGAGCAGATGCTTTACCTAACTTAGATGTTGGTGATGATATTAATATATGGTTGTACTCCTAAGGTGAATTTTGTGAGGATTTTTCATTCGCACGAACATGGGATAAGATACGTATTCAACACCCAAAGGTATCATAGAATAAACTGATTTTGTTTTCACAAGGTGTACCTAGTTTCTCTTTCATTGCTTGGCCTGTCCTGACGAATATATTATCTACGGGTGATAGAATGAGATTATGGGGGAGAGGTAAACATCATGTGTTATGTGGAGAAATGAATGAAATACGAGACCACATATTCTTTGCTTGTCCAAGGTCTTAAACACTTTGGACAAACCTATGCTCTTCACTCTTGGCTCAAATCATCACACCAAATTGGAATGATACAATCTCCTCCTTGCTAGCATACAAGCGTGGCCACAGAGATTCATTTCTCACCAAGATGGTCTTCTAGACAATTTTATATCTCGAGTACACGGCCGCATGGCCATGTGTGCTTCTACCCTTACACGTTCTGATTGATTAGTCAATTCATAATCGCATCATCTCTCCACTATCCCGCCATCACAAGCTTCACTGTTTGATGCAGTGTTGGTTTGAAGTCAAGATGAGTTGATTTATTTATTTTTTATTATTTTAAAGAAACAAATCTAATTTTTTATTTGTTTAAAAAAACTGTTTGTAAATATTGTTTTGTTGATTAATAAATTTCACATTTCAACAAAGAAATATTGTTTTTTTAATTTTTGGATATAGATCAACACTACCTTCAACATAGATTTTGTTAATTTAAATCAAATGGTCTACGCTTGACTCTTACATTTTTATCTTTATTGCACTGTCACATATTTTTTCTACTTTAACTTTCTCGACATTTGAAGACTCGGCTTTGTTATTCTCTCTGCTCTTCATATTCAACATAATTTTAAATTAAGGAAAAAACTTTATAGTATAATTCTTTATTCACTCTCTTTGCATCTGGGAAGACTCGAATCCGGATGCCCGAAGACTTGTGAAGTAGTCACTACCATTACGCCACCTATCATTCGGCAATTACAAATACTATCCTAACAAAATAACCTAACTTTGTTATCTTAATTCCATATTCCTGTAATTCCTTATTTTTAACTATCATACTAAATCTATAGATAATCATAAATTTAAAAAAATAAAAAAAAATGTAGAGAATATTACTTTATTGCCAAGGAAGGAGGACGAGATAGAGGCAAAATACCGAATGTTCGAGTAAGATATAAATACCAAGATTATCGACTAATAAAACCGTCCAAAATTCGTCGAGAATTCAATTTCTTGGAGGAGAATTTTTGAATTTACAGTTTTTTAGGTGGTAAATATTGGTTTTAAACGATATTTTCACCTATCTTCCGTTGAGATCCCAATTTTACCTATTTAACATTGTATTTTGATATCAAATATTGTTTTTTCCAATTTTATAAAGGTTTGGCTTTAGAAGATGGGGGAAATTTTTTTCTTAGTGGTGGCATAATTTTTTTTGTCAAAAAATAAACATTAGATCAAAAACGACCCGGTCCGTAGTCTAAGTTCTTCAACTACCTTCAGCCGCAACAACCACCTCCATTAAATACGGTTTATCACCTTTCAAGGGCAAGCACGGTGATGAGTCAGCCACCAAATAAAACCGGAGGACCATATAGGACATTTCTTCCATGGAACAAAGGTCATGATCAGCAAGGAGGTAACATTTGATGTCCCTTGAAGATTCATAATTCACATAAATATCAAACAAACACATAGAAAGGTGACGAATGATATGATCTCTACAAGTCTAGTTGTGATATTCATAACTTCCTGCAGGTTTGGTTTTTGCTGATTTGTTGTTGTCTTCAGCTGAATAAGGCATAGCAGAAGATCAAGAATTCTTCTCGAACAATACGTAATCGAGGCCCACTTCTTTATATTTATTATATTTTATTTGAAATCATCACTTAAAAAGAAGTTCGATTTGAAAATGACCTTTTTCCCTACTGTACACATGTCGTTTATAAATATTTAACCGTTGGCTAACGTTTTTGCCGGTCAATATTTATTTTGGCCCAAATTTTAAATTCATATAGTTTATTTGAAATTTTAGACAATTCGTGTAAGATTATGCGCTGCCCTATAAATTGTGATGAAATCGGCACTACCGATTCGATCAAAGATTGTTGACATAATCGTGATTATGTATTTCATGAGTCATAGAATTTCGACGGTCGACAATATCTGATCGAAGATTCTCAACGAATATGTTGATCGTCAAGATAGAGTCTAATTGTATTGTTTTTCTTGTAGTGTGAGAAAGATCTTCCGAATGGTGAAACCTCTTTACTCACATGTCTTAAATAGTTTCTGTAACAGCAAGGTAATCATAGAGATACTCACCTTCAAAATACTCTCTTAAATCCTCTACATATCTCCGTTCTGGCTCAAACATAGATTTTTGATTAAATAACATATCAATTACTTTTTCTTTCCTGGAGATCACTGCACGACATTCGCCAGCATTAGTGACCTCTAAATGTCTTCCAGTTAATTCTTCGAGCTTATATTTGAGATAAAATAAGTAACTAGCTCTTCAATAGGTGGTTGTAGTTGCAGAACAACTCTTGACGTAGAGTTGTTCTGTTTGGGAAAAATAAGTAACATATGAAAAGTTTGTTTAGTGTTCAGTTGTTTTCTCCTATACAGCATCACACAATTAACATAATTATGTCAAAAAAAAAGAAAGAAGTTGTGAGTAAATAGAAAAGAAAACCATATGTTAAATCAATAGCCAAATATCTATGTATTTCTTACAATTAGATGTTTTGTAATTAATCTATATATATATATATATATATAAATAGGATGATGTTATCTTTTTAGAATACCACGTCATCTTATTTTTGAATTAACCTCTTAATTAATAACCACAAATATAAAATCAATATAAATTTAACAACCACATAATTAAGATTACATATTATGAATAAATATAAATTTAAAAATCAGATAATTACGAATGCAAATTATGAGTAAATAATTATAAATTCAACAATAAAAAAAGAGCGTACAAATTATTAAAGTATTTTATAGATCTAATATTTGAAGAAGTAATGGGTTTCAGTTTTTATATACATATTACATAAAAATTTCAATTTTAAAATAATTCAACCACATAATCTTAATGATTTACTATTTAAACTTTAAATATACAATTACACAAATAAATTCAAAATTCACATAATTTCTTAAATACATATAATTCTATACCAATCAAAATTAAAACAAATATTTTAGTGAATTTCACAATTATAAACAGAGATATCATTTCTTTTAAAAAACTAAGTTTGTATAATTAAAAAGTCTAAATTTGTATAAAATGAAAAATGAGAAAATTTACTATACTTCCATCTAATAGAAAAAATTAAAAAATATATAATGAGTTTTTCCATTTCTTTTTGTCAACAGCAATAGTATTATTCATAAGATGATTATAACGGAATAGATGGTAAAGAAAATATAAATCCAAAGAAAACTGACTCTAAAACTAACTCTCAAAAATCCCAACCCTTAAGAACGAGAAAAACGACTGCTTTGTAGGGAAAATATTTATAAAATCAGTAGATCTAGTAAACTTGTCCTTACCTAACTCTTTGACCTGAACAAACAACAAACACGTTAAAAACAAAAACATAACTAAGTAATAAACTTCCAAATGAGCCTGAAAATCTCGAACACCAAACCCAAATGAAGACCACTCCTTTCCCCAAACCCAAAACCCTAGAAGACTCTAGTGTTGGATGAGGCAATCCGCCGCCATCATAGGAGAGACAAGTTTCACCAGAGAAGATATATCAAGGTTCCTAATGATCTCATCACCGACGTTGGCTGGTAAAGAAACGCCGTGACTCTTTGCATCGGAATGAGTAGCCCCGTAAAGCAAAGAGACCAGAAAAAAGGGAGAAGGAGAGTTCCTCTTTTCGTAGATCGAATCCAAACCACCGCATGTCCTTGTGTGCGGTGGGTTTACTCCGGAAACTAGAGGAGGTCGACGCCGTTGGTGATCCTATGGAAGATCTCACACCTGTCCTCAAGGTCGATAATCTTGTACATCGAACAACCGACAATGTTCTTTCTAGACTCCAATTCTCGCTGGTATCACAGTCCTTTTAAACAGTGCCATTGCACACAACACACTGGAGGAAGCCAAAGACTAGATCTCACCTTTGGAGGAAACGTTTAAAAGGCTCATGGACTCTTTCTCTGGATCCGTAATCGGCATCGCCTCCACCAACCTCTACCAACGAGCTGCTGCCACCTCATTGGAGAGTAACCAAGATATGCTAAAAAGAAAATAAATGGACTGAGGAGAGACTCTAGGCTGTGGGAGAAGAGTCTGGGCAAGATGAAGGAGAAGATGAAAAGAAAACAGAACGGGGTCCCTCCCCCGGCCATCAGTGACAAGCACCGGCGATCGAAGAAGGAAGGAGACAGAGATCGGAATTCCTTAACGAGAGATGTTTTTTGGGTTGGAGTATATACAATAATTTTGAGTTTTTTCATTCAATTTAATTAATTATATAGAAAAAAATGAAATTTAATACTCCAAAAAAAATATAACAATAATTAAAGTCGTGTTCTTTTTCAGGTCTTTACAATCGTGTTGAGCGTTAAAAATTTAAATATCAAATAACCATCAGCGACCGAAAAGTATATGTAGGACTCACTAAAATGTAGTTGCTGCTATCATTTTAATCGTCGCTGTATTTTTTAGCGACATCAACATTGCCGTATACGGTAGTCGCAGCGACCAACATTCATCTTCTCTATCGTTTATTTTCTTTTTTAATGTCTAAATTTTTAGTCGCTCAGGGACAAGATAAAGAAGAAGCCTTAAGTTATAGATGTGTTTCAGCGTATTTGTTACATCCACTATTATTCATAGAAATATTGATGTCTCCTCGTATCTCCAAATAAGATAACATTTCCATACTTATTGAAAATACTATTAAGTTATTAAGAGTAATGATAAATTTTATTCATTACATTATCTTTATTCCATAAAATATAACTTCTCCGTCTTATTTTTTTATAGATAGATTATTTAGTAATTCCAAGTTATCACTACTCATTAAAATTTTATCTTTTCAAATTGCCACCCAAATCAATAAAAAAAACCTCTGATCTCTCTATCTGAAGTAAATGTTAGTCGAAGCTCTCAATATATCGTTGCAAAATTTCTGTGCTTTCAGGAAGCCTGTAATGTTAATAAAAGCAAATAATTCATGGGGTCGATATGTTGCTCCCTTATGAAAATATATAATGATTTCTCTGTTTATTTGGTATCCCCATGTAAAATATGAAACCTTTCATTTTTGTGCATAGTCAATTAAAAGTTTGATGTTATGAATTTAATACTTAACAAAGGTTTCGAGATATAAGCATGTTAATTTAAATATTTAAAGAAACTTAAAGATAATTATTTTTAATTAGAAAGTTATAACGCTCAAAATAATATTGGATTCTAATTATTTTTTTGATAATGATACCAAATCCACCAGAATGACGGGTTAATCACTAGTATATATATATATATATAAGTAGAATAATGTTCTCTTTCAAACTAGATCAAAGGAAAACTAATTGGACCACCTTCTTCCTCGCATTGAAGTAATGTTATATTACAATCATTATAATTCTAATAGAAAACCAATATACGGAAAATTTTAATAAGAAAAAAAAGAAAAATTAAATCCAAATCAACTTCAACTATATATATATATAGATAAAACTTTTCCTCAAAAAAAAAATATGTACACAAATTTTGCAAATAACACAATAGGATGAAAAATAACATGATTCTATAATTGAACCAGTTGTGTAAAAAATTAAAATCATCATAATTTAACAATTTATAAACAAAAAATCATAATATTTCAAAATTAATAAAATAAACATTTGTATGAAAATGAAGAATAAAAAATTGAGAGAATTAGTTTTGTATAATATTGATTACCTCGGAAGAGAAAAAAAGAATATAATCATATAGGAGATTATCAGATTGCAATTTTGATTGTCTCGACAATAAGATGAGGAAGACTAAAAATCAAGACAATTTACAACAGAATTTATATAGATCCCCATGACAATGACAACTTCCTACCGTGGTTGAAAAAGAAGTGATGGATGACACAATTTTAAAGCCAAGCTATTTTTTGTTTGTCAACCTTTAAAAGCTAATCTTAATAAATAAAAAATGAGTTTTATATATGGAGTCTAATTAGTGGGCTTGCAATTATAATATTTTAAATATAAATACACATTAACATAAATATTATGTAATAGATAAATTATTACACATTAACATTAATTATTGAAATAATCTATATAATCTATAATCTATATATAATAAAAGTAGGTGTTTGTGGCTTCCTAGGCTATATATCTCAATCATTTTAAGGTTCTCTATTGTATTGTTATATCAGGCGTATTTCTTCAATTTTTGTCTACCCTTCTAGGGTCTTAGAAACTGTTCAACTATCACTCTGTTCTATAAGAGCATCTCCAATGGTGCTTCAAATCTCTCTTCAAATTTGAAGATCTCTATTTTTTTCTTCAAATTTGAAGGATCTTCATTTCTTCCTTTATTTTTTGAATAAGACTTCATTTTTGCAAAATGATCCTTTAATTTTTGTTGTTTTATTATTTTTATACATA
>OVBA01009486.1:0-10504 GCA_900406435.1 Lepidium aucheri | reverse complement strand
AATTAACTTTAATTAAACTAAAACTGAAAGACTCGCAGATCATGTCCTCACCTTGATTGGCTGGTGCACATATCGAAAAACACAGGAAAAATGGGCTGAAACAAAAGACCTAGAAACTACCTTCGTACACAAGCAACAGACAAAAGTTAGGATTCGTATTTCAGATCAAGAGTGGTTACTTGCGGAACAAGCCACGTGATTTCTGAACAAATCTTACCTTGATCTGAAGGTCCGATGGTCTCATTGGCCACATGGATATGTCCTCTATACACAGCCAAGAAGTTCCTAGCCTCTCTTACTCATATTGTAACAGAAAACGTCCCTAAATATGTCAAGTCGAACACAAATTTATAAGATTAAATCCAGAATTTCACTAACTGAAACCGAAACTGACTTAACATCATACCTTAAACAGACTGTATCTTCCTGAATATAATTCCGATTTTGATTCCGTTTTCGGCTATGAATTCTTGAAAGAATGAGCTTTCCAAAACTATATATATCACGATCAGAGATTCAGTAAACGATTAGTTATGAACCCCGAAAGTTAACAACGTGGACTCGTTTCTGAAACAGTGACCAGTTTTGGCGTCTTACCTTAGATCGATCGTAACTTCTTAGATAGAACTCCGATCGATAAGCGGTTTGTGGCTACAGATTCTTGAGAGAGAGGTCTTTCCATCCATATGAAATCAAGAAAAACCGTTCAGTGAGTACAGAGATATGGACCCAGAAATTTAGGCTAACAGATTGATTTCCTTACCAGTTGCAGGTCTGATTGATGTCTCTACAGATTCCGAGAGCAACAAATTGGGGTTTGAGATTTCGACTTCACAGAGAGAAGGTAAAGAGGTGAATCGGCGCTGAGATTAGTCAGTTTTATAGGAGGCCTGACTTGGTCTTAGGGTTAAGTTGGTATCCTTATCTTCTCCAACAAATCTTTTTTCCTTTCAAATTTGAATCTCATTCTCTTCCAGGGCCTTATGGGCCACGAATTTAAGCCAAAAATACATATATTCATATATGGGTTTCACATGAATTGTCACAAAGGTGCAAAATAAATAATGAAATGCAAAAACTCTGTGGAGATGCAAAATACAAAGTTATCTGCAACCAATACTTCCACCAAAAAATGCAAAAGTACTTACTTTGGTCTTATTAAAAGGCAAGCACAACTCTTGAAAATCATGTTCTAACTCAGACTCAAACCCAGTCATGCAGTTGCACCATTATGTGGTTATAAAGTCTTCATCTCCAGTTACAGAGAAGTCCGGTGAGATGATGGACTCCTTGTTAAACTACAAATAAAAGTTTTGCAGTTATTACATATATATAAGTATGCAAAACAAATATATATCGTTTAATTAAATTATTTGAAGTTAACTGATTCGTTTGCATATATTATTGGAAACAAGCTGAAAATCTTGCTGCTTAAACTCACAAACGAAAAACACCAAAACCCATACCAGACCAAAAAATAAGAATGATTATAACTCAGAAACGTTGTTCATATTTAAAAACTTAAATAATTAGACTTAAGAAGTAAGAAAAGCAAAACGTTAAATAATTTTGGCTAACACATAACGACTATAAGTCAAAAATTTCCAATTTGAAAATCAAAAAACCAAATCTTATCCTTTTCACGACATAAACCCAGAAACTCATCATCTAAGATTGAGTCATAAAGATTCAATTTAACTCTTCTTCTTCCAAAATCAAACTACATAGCTCATCATTGTCAGAACCTGAAAGATAGAGTTCGTTAGAGGTGCAAAATCAAACACCGAGAGTAGACGAACGCACCTTCTACGAGTTAGGGTTTCCGCTACTACAGTACACGAGGGATTGAAGGTGAGTGCGGTATGAATATCTTGCTAAGACCAAGAAAGGGGTGGATAGCTCGGAACACAAAGAGATGAAGGTTCGATTGGGTTAATAAATCTGTGATTCTCTAACAATGGCAACGGAGCAAAAGGGGAGAGAGAGAGATTCTGCATATTAAAAATTTGAATAAAATAAACATATTTTCTAATCAGAAATTACAAGTAGAATTGCTCAAAGAAATTTTTTTTTAGCACTTTTGACAATATTAAAGTCAATTGTGGCATTTTTCACAATATTTCCATTTTTTTATATATATATAAGATATGCCGTATGTAATTTTTGTAATTTTGTATTTTTAAACAAAAGCGAAGATGAGATAACTACCAACGGATCTTTCCGGCGAAACCCTCCCGACAACTCTTTGTTAAACTTTCTCATGGCGATCGAGCTCTAAAGGTCGCTTGAAACATATCACTTAGCCAACTTCCTCCCCGCGTTGTATCCGCACTTTACTCAACTTAATCCTAATCTTCGAATCCTAAATAAGAAGAAAGACCTCACCTTCGAGATACTAAGCAAGCTACAACCTCTGAAGAGTTGGAAGATAACCTCATCCAGATACTCGAAACCAGTGGAGTTTGAATTAACCATAGAAACTAATAGAAGCACATATATCTAATCCCAGGCGACATCCCCACCACCTCAAATCATATTGACGATTTAAAGCAGCTCAAGATCTGAAAAAAAAGAAACTATCAACGGCAAAATCAGTCCAGAGGAGCTAAAGTAAGAACATTCTCGAGCAGATCTACTCTCTATAACGATGGATCAACAACCCTCAACAAGTTGAGAGAAATGAGCATCGAAGAGGACCAAACCATCGACCTCCCGGAATCTGGAAGCTACACCAACATAGCTCACGACAACCCGACCTTAATAGGTAAACTCCTAAATCCTAATGCCCAAAACATAGCTAGATTTATGCTAGGAATCCCTAGAATCTAGAGATTAGGGAACATAATTAAAGGAGCTGCCTTAGGAAAAGATACTTTTCAATTATGATTCCAATCAGAAAATGACATAGAGGAGGTGCTCCAATACAATCTTTGGAACTTTAATAATTGGGGTTTTACTATAGCTAGAATGGATCAAAACTTCTTAGATGAAAAACTTTCTATTATCCTGCTATGGATTAGACTGTATGAGATTCCAATTGAACATTTCACCAAAGACTTATTTAAGGCAATAGCCAATTCGATAGGTGATGTTTTGGCAGTGGACTTTGATCCCAACAAAACTCACGTTTAACCCTTCATAAGGGTTAAAATTCTCTTTAACATCCAGAACACCATAAGAAGTACAAGAACCTTCAGACTTCCATCGAGCAAAACCATCTCTGTAAAGATTGAGTTTGAGAGAGTTAGGAACACCTGCAAACAATGCAAAAGACTAACCCACACTGAAAAAAATATCCATATAAGGATGGAAAAAAAACCAGAAAAAGAGACAAGGAAATCTCTGAGTCCCGAGGAAAAAGAAATGTCATCGAATGCAACAATTAGGACTCCACTGGTTCTCCGTCACACGCTCCTGATAACCCCAATGACATTGGACCAAATAACCTAAAGGAATACACACAAAATTTAACCCTAGCCAGTTGAACAAGAGAATCCAATCAGAAAAAAGGAAGTGGATAGCAACACTCTGACAGCAGAACAAGCCATAAAAGAGTAAGCTCATCAAACTTAGAAAACTACGACCTCTCCAACAACATGGAAGAGGAGGGTCTAATGCAGACTTGATAGGAGCTACGGGAATGTAGAGTGGATACAAAAATTTCCTAGAACCAATACAGAATACATGGCAATTCTTGGGTCAGGCCATAGACCACTCTACACAACAATTATGACAGAGAACCCCAGCTATGTGAGATTCTCTTTTGACAAGAGATGGGTAAATAAAAAGGGCTTCAAAGAAATAATTAACAAAGCCTGGACAGAATCAATGAAAACAGAAAGAGCCACCACGATGGAGGGCCTTATTGAATGCAGGAAACACATGTCCCGCTGGGAGAAAAAGCTCAAAACAAACTCATCCTCCAGAATTGAAGAACTTCGAATCAAACTAGAGGAGAAAATGGCTGAAACGAATCCTGGTTACCAGCTGATACTTGAACTAAAAAAGGAACTAAGCAAACACTTCGTGGAAAAGGAACAATTCTGGAAGCAAAAAAAAATCTAAGAAAAATGGATGAGAATGGGGGATCAAAATTCCAAGTTCTTCCATAATTATGTCAGCTACAAGAGAGCAAAAAACAGAATGTTGGCACTAACTGATAAGGATAGAAACACACACTATGAAGAAGGATCGAAAGGCACAATTGCAGCCAACTATTTCAGAGATCTATTCAAATCCTCCCACCCAACCGGAATAGATGACACACTCTCACGCCTGGAACAGAAAGTAACTGACCAAATGAATAACCAGCTAATGGCTCCAGTTACGGACTCTGGAGTACAACAAGCTGCATTCAGTACAAAGGGGGACAGTGCTCCAAGACTAGATGGAATAACTGCGGAATTCATACATTCGTTCTGGAGCACAGTTAAAGAAAAGATAACGATGGAGGTCAAAGCAGTATTCGAGAGTGGAACTTTCCCAAATGAATGGAATTACACCCACATTGCACTGATCCCAAAATCTCAGAATCCTAGGGACATGACAAACTACAGACCAATAAGCCTATGTTTGGTAGTATACAAAATATATGCAAAGATACTGGTTAAAAGACTACAACCAATACTATCCAAGGTGGTCTCAGAAACTCAAGGAGCCTTCACGGCAGGAAGACTGATATCTAATAATGTGCTACTAGCACACGAGATCATGCATCACTTGAACTCTAACTCAGAAGGACAAACTAAATATATGGCAGTCAAAACAGATATGTCCAAAGCGTACGGCAAATTGGAATGGAAATTCCTTGAGTTCACGCTCTCTAAGCTTGGCTTCTGCCAAGAATGGATTAAAAGAGTGATATTTTGTGTCTCCTTAGTAAGATACTTAGTACTTATTAATGGAACCTGTTATGGCTATATATATCCCTGGAGAGAGGATTAAGACAAGGAGATCCATTATCTTCATTCATATTTGTACTAGGAACGGAAGGATTAATGCATTTAAGGGATAGAAGTCTAACTTCAGGGGAGCTCTCAGGAATCTGATTTAGCAATAATGGACCAATAATCCAACATCTCCTATATGTTGATGACAGCCTCTTCGTATGCAAAGCCAATCCCCAAGAAGCAAAAACACTTAAAAAATGCTTTAACGAATATGAGCACATTTCTGGGCAACGAATCAACTTTGAGAAGTGAGCAATAGCATTTTGCAGGAAAGTCAAGTTTGAAATGAAAAACCAACTAAAAGACTTATTGCAGATACAAAGAGACAATGGGTAGGAAAGTATATGGGCTTACCTGAATGCTTCAGAGGATCAAAAAAGAAATTTTCGATTACATAACTAAAATATTAAAAAAGAAGACAAATAACTGGTTCTCAAAAACATATCGCTGGGAGGCAAAGAAGTAATGATCAAGGCAGTTGCGATGGCCTTCCCCATCTATGCAATGTCATGCTTTTGACTATAAAAAGATCAATGCCAAAATATAACAAGGGCAATGAGACAATTCTGGTGGAGCACAGCAAGTGATAAAAAAATATCATGGGTCTCATGGTCCAAGATGTGCAAAACCAAACAAGAATGAGGACTAGGCTTTAAAACTATAGAAGACTTTAACCAAGCTTTGCTCGCAAAGCAGGCATGGAGACCCCTAAACTCGCCAAATTCCCTGACTGCTAAAACATACAGGTCTAAATATTAGAAGAATCAGGAATTCTTGTCAAACACTAGTCATCTTTCAGTTTCATTTGCATGGAAAAGCATCAAACATGGACAAGAACTCTTAGAAAAAGGGTTATTAAGACAAATAGGAGATCGAAAAGACACATTTGTCTGAAACACTAAATGGATTTGCAAGGACCAGCCTCGAGCTCCAATAAGCCAAGAAAGCACATTCAATGTAAACCTCAAAGTGGCAGACATGATAAATGGGGAAGACTGGAATAAACCACTGGTGCTGGATACATTCATGGAAACAGATGCAAATTATATACTAGAAACTCCACCATGTATCTCATCCAGGGATATATGGATTTGGTGGCCAAACCCGTCAGGTGCATATACAGTCAAAAGTGGCTATAGACTATCACAAAGAATCCAGAGCCACGTAACTGATCACAACAGTACTACCTCTGACCCAACCACAATGCTGAAACAGAAAATATGGAGGAATAAGGCACCAAGGAAAATTCAAATATTCCTTTGGAGAGCCATGTCCAAGGCCTTAGTAGCTAATGCGGGTTTAAAACAGAGGAAAATTTTAAGGGACGATACATGCTCCATCTGCAACACAGACAAAGAA
Source organism: Lepidium aucheri (assembly GCA_900406435.1). NCBI lineage: Eukaryota > Viridiplantae > Streptophyta > Magnoliopsida > Brassicales > Brassicaceae > Lepidium > Lepidium aucheri. The sequence continues at coordinate 4,196 of OVBA01009486.1, read as the reverse complement.
ATAGCAAATCACTATCTCTTTAAGTGTCACCCCGTTCGGCAAATGTGGGCACTTTCTCTTTGCCCCCTACCACCATTAGGATTTGTCAACAACTCCCTAACGTCAAATTTTGCATATCTTCTGAACTAGAAGAGCCAGGTAAGGGAGGAGAATGAAAGACTCAAACTATTTCCTTGGCTTATTTGGACAATTTGGAAAACGAGGAACGAAATAGTGATCAAAAAGTCTATCCCAAACTTACAAATAAAAGTCCAAGAAGCTATTGTTGAGATGGAACTATGGAACTAAATCAGCAATAAAGAAGCACATCTGGTAATCAATACACATAGCCCCGGAGGAGCAGCCTTCATTCTAAAAGACCTTAGAGGTAGGGAGTACATCCATGGTAGACATGTGATTCAAGGCTCAATAACTTATCTGACAACAGCCTTTTCTGGCTTACATTGGGTATTAACATCACTGTTGGAACTCCAATGTCGTAAGGTAGTAGTTGAGGTGGACAATAAAACAGTATTAAAAGCAATCCTCAACCCATCTAATTGGCCCAAACATAGAGCCTGGCTTCACAAAATCGGTCAACGAACAGACAAATTTTAGTTATGCATATACAAGGAAATCCTTCCTAGACAGAACAAAAAAGCAAGGGCAATTGCACTAAGCGTAGTTAAAGAAGGCAGATTCAATGACTACATAGCTAGAGGAATCCCAAGTTGGCTCACACGGTCAGATACACCTGAAACTTGTTCATCCCATTGATCAGCTCCCTTAACAACTGAGCCTAATTCAATTGAAAGATAACAAAGACTCTGTCAACCCTAGCCTCTAACCTGCAGTCAGATCACACTCTTTAACAAGGGTCTAGTTTCCAAAATAGATAAGCGGTTCATCTCAAGCTAGCTCTGACAGTATTTTGTCCTCTAGTGCTTGTCTGTAGGTTTTATTCCTTTGCTAGTCAGTTTCGAGAGGCCTCAATCTTAAATTCCCGAGGCAGAAACTAACTTGCATAAGGCGTATAAAAATATAATTGAATGTAATGATTGCCTTTTGTCTCTTCTGAGGCAATGATTAGCTAACTTTCCATTCAATTAAAGATTTATTCAGGTGTATCAACTACCGGCTGAGACACGGAATCAATAGACGACACGGGGCGCATGTCAGGATTAACTGGCTTTGTCTCTCACGCCTTAACATTGGAAGCTGAGAAAGATTGCGTATAAGAACATATTAAAAGTTCACTCCTGACAACATGCAAGATCACTTGAAGATATCGATGAAAACATCCCTTTATGTGAGAAATTGAAGGGTCTCCTCTTATCTGAAAACAAGGAGGCTATATAAGGAGAAAGGACGATGTGGAGGAGACAGAACAAAACCTCAAAACACTCTCTAAGGAATGGACAACAACCTGTGGCAGGCTTTAAACTAGTTTGATTTGGGAAGAAAAAACCCTCCGGCATTTCTGGAAAAAATGTATCACTCCACTCACGTCGCCAACAGTAAGAGCCTGCCTATCAGAGCCCTCAATGTAACAGAACAGATTGTCCAATACATGATCGAAGATTTACCAAAGGACTAGTGTATCCACAACTCGGTGCGAGAGAGAATGTTGGATAAAGAGCATGCACAGTTCTTCTTCGACAGTGAAGAAGATCTTGATGCGATATACAGAATGCAACCATTATTATATAATGGATGGCTAGTCACGGCTGAGAAGTGGGTGAACAACCAAGAGCTGAGGCCCCTCCATAAGGTACATTTATGGATCCAAATAAGGCAACTGCCTTTACAGTATGCCTCAGAGGAAATGGTACGACTCCTTGCAGGCCTAGTTGGGGAGGTACTCGAGATAAACATGAAGAACCCTTCGACAACACGACCGTTCCTTATAAGGGTAAAGATTGGTTTCAACATAACTGAGAGACTCAGATACTACAGGGCAGTTCTGTGCAAAATGGTGAAAGATTCTAGATCCAATACTACTTTGAGTTGGTGGCACGGCTATGCTTCAACTGTGAGAGTATCACATATTCAACCACCTTTTGTACCCACACCCTCACCCCAATGGACTACTTCCTCTATCCGGTGCAAGCTATGCCACAACATGGAGCCACCTATGAAAGCGGCAGATCCATGGATGACTAGTCAAACTCACCAAGATTTATCTTATCTCAGCCACACCTCAATCCTATTATGGTCAACGAACAGCAAGTCTAGATGAGATACAGCACAAGAGTCACAATCGATGATGTTCTTAACAACCCTGCAGATACATTCATGGCGGATGTTAGTCCTGCCCCATTAACATGGAGCTAGCCATTCCAAAGAAGACTCCTTACCCACTCCTCAACAGCACAACTGCCATTTCAAGCACTGACCAAGGCAATCACAACAAGGATAATGAAGGTAACAATGTCCAGGACTCTACTGACTCAACACAGAAAGACAAAGAAGACAAAGCAGTCTAATGACGGAGTGTGAATTCCTCATGTTCTCTGGCATTCGTAAACCATCTTGTCTATCGTTTGTAGTCTTTAAAAAATTTGTTTAGAGTTGATCCCTGTTTGAATGTTGGTCCAGAGTTTGTCTTTGGAATTTTGGTTAGTTTTTTGTTTAAGTAGTTATGTAAGCAAGTTGTGGAGCCAGCTCCCCTTTCTCTTGGTTCTCTTTTGTAATAAGGAGGCTTAGCTCCTCTTTCATCAATAAAAATTCTCTTTTGAAGTGAAAAAAATCAAAAATTAAGAGTAAAACAGATTAAAAACTGAAACAGTACCTATATAAATAGCATAGTCAAAGGACCCAAATGCAAAAACTAAACCTGATATCTATTGAAATTTCCCTAAATTTTAATCTATTACTCGCTGGATGATTGACCCAATGATTTGTTAGTGGTGTTGACTTTTGACGATTCCTAATATACGGAGAGAAGATAAAGAGAAAAAAAGAGAGGATAGGATAAAAAGCAAAGAAAAAGAGAAAAGAGAAGATAATAGAAAGAAATAATTACTCAAATAGTCTAGAATTATACCTTAATGACTCAAATAGTCTCCAAAAAGTTAGACAAAAAAGGTAGGGGAAATGTCACAAAAAGTTTGACTTGTCCACTTATTTACGTTAGTGCTATTATAAAAAACTAAAAAAATGAAAAAAATGAAAAAAATGAAAAAAAAGAAAAAAAAACTGAAAAAAGAGAAAACAAAACGTCGGTTTTCTTTTCTCTTCTTCAATTTTTTTTATTCTTCTTCTTAATCTCTTCTTCTTCTTCTTTGTTTTCATCTTCGTCTTCTTCATCATCTTCTTCTTCCTCTTCCTCTTCCTCTTCGTGCTTACTCGTCTTCTTCTTCTTCCTCTTTGCGCTTAATCTTCTTCTTCTTCTTCCTTCTTCGTCTTATTCTTCACCGTCTTCTTCGTCGTCTTCTTCGTTGTCTTCTTCGTCGTCTTTGCACCAAATTCATATTTTTCTTCAACTTTTTGTGCTTTGTTAATTGTATTCAAGGTAATGTAGTGTATCTTCTCTATTTCAAACTCTGATATTTTGGGTTTACGGTTTTAGTGCTTCGTCCATTTTTTTAGGGTTTGAGACATGCGTTTTGATTTCTGGGTTTAGTATGTGTGCTTTGCGTAGATTTTGGTTGATTTTGGTTGATTTTGGTTAATTTTGGTTGATTTTCTAGGGTTGGTTGATTTTCTGGGTTTTACTGTTCATTTTGGTTGGTTTTGGTCGTATTTTTACTGGGTCTAGACTCGATTTTTTGTGTTTACTCTCGATTCTTAGTTTGGTAATTTGGTTTTTCTTGGTAGAGTTAGGTATAGCTAGTTGAAAGTGTGGTAGAGTTTGGGTAGAGTTTGGATAGACTTTGGTAGAGTTAGTCATAGTGTGGTAGAGTTTAGGTAGACGTTGGTAGACTTTGGTAGAGCTAGTCATAGTGTGCTAGAGCTTTGGTAGACGTTGATTAAGCGTTGGTAGAGCTTTGATAGACTTTGGGAGAGCTAGTCATTGCGTGGTAGAATTTTGATAGACGTTGGGTAGACATTGATAAACTTTGGTTGAGCTAGTCATTGCGGGGTAGAGTTTGGGTAGTAGAGTTTAGATAGTGTGGTAGAGTTTAGTAGACGTTGGTAGAGCATTACACTTTGATAGATCTTTAGTAGACTTTGGTAGAGCTTTGGTAGACTTTGGTAGAGCTTTGGTGGAACTA
>OVBA01009485.1:0-10513 GCA_900406435.1 Lepidium aucheri | reverse complement strand
GATAATTATCAAGTAAGATTGGTAACAAGTTAAATATAAAATAATTATCGACATTGGTTTTTAATAAGATACAATTATCGACTTAGTTTATTTTTTTTATATATCTTTGGTCTTAATCCTAACAAAAAAATATGATCCTAAATTCCTAATTCTAACAGAAAATAGTTAGTTAAATATATCCTAAATAAATATGTGTATATAAATCTCAATCTTAATTTAAAAGGAAATTGTGAATATATATTATTTACAAACGTATAAATTTCTAAGACATTATTTAAAATATATATTAAACAATATTTAATAAAAACAAACTCGTGGATCGCACGGGTCCATATCTAGTGGCAAATAAAGAGTAGTAGTATTGTAATTATCATAGATTCATAAGCTTCTCTTTTACGTAGATTCTTTGACATCGTACGAGTACAGTATACCATATTTGTTTTCTGCTGCTTGCTTCTTTTTGGAGACCGCAACTGTACTCAACTTGATTGCCTCTATTAGTTTGTCCCTATTATTAACTTGAGTGATTGGTGTATATTTATCCTCGTACGAGACCAAGTGATAATTAAAGTACGGACGAGATTTTGTTAGATCTTCTGATACAACATAGAAACTGGTAATACTTTGGTAAGACATCTATTGTAATCAATCCCCTACACACACACTTCGTCTTTTTTCTTCTGTCTGTTTACAAAATTACAAAACCTGTCTTTTCTTCCAATGTCCTTTTGTTACATTATGCATTAAGTAATCAATTAATGAACAAGACTTTTTGCTACACCATCCAACTTATTACATTTTTATCTAAAAATACCGACAAAAACTTGTGTGGATTAAAAACGTAAATACTGTAGATCACAATGGAGCACAGAAAACGTAAACTTTTTGTTAAAGACAAGAAAAGTTCTGAAATTATGGAATCAATGTAATCTATACTCTTTCCGTTTTTTTATGAAATCATGGAATCAATGTAATCTATACTCTTTTCGTTTTTAAAGGTTGATTTTCTAGACATTTTTTTTTGTTTCTAAAAGATTGATTTTCAGTATTCTATGCAAATTTAATCAATTAATTTAAAAACATTAATTGCATTTTACTGAATTACTATTGATTTAAAATTATAGAAAATTTTGTATCATAGAAAATTATATATTAATAAATAACTATTAATTTTTTTCAATATTGGGCTACAACTGGTCGGCCCATTAGTCAAATTCTTACATAATATAGGTAGTGGACCTCGATCATTAGCTGTGCAAGAGCGTGTGTCTTTTGTGGACTTACCACCTACCACTGAATTAAAAGTCACCTACAAATGTTTTTCTTAATATGGGTGCTAAAAAATCAATCAATAACAAACAGAAAGATTATATTCCAACAAATCAAATAAAAACCTATATTAAGTTTGACATATGTACTATTGACAAAAATAAAGTTTTACATATATTCTATGGCGGAATTTATGTCATATTTAAGTGATTAAAAAAAACTAGTGTTTACAATATTTTTACAATTGTATTAATTTTATTATGTTATCCTGTTTGATATAATAAATGCATATTTTTTACATGTCAACATTATTTATTTTTAAGGTGATTTAGCACCAATAATCATATTAAAATTTATAATTTGTGAAATAACAAATGATCTGTGATAATCTGTATATTTTATATATTATACGGAGAATTGTAAAAATGCCCCTTAAAGGAGGATATTTTTATCACTACCCTCATTTTTGGGATATTTTCAAAAATGCCTCTCATTATGGAAAAATGACCCAAATACCCTTATATTATTATTATTATTTTATATTCTTACAAATTATTTTCCTGCCAAAAATAATTTCTCGCCAAATTTTTTTTCCCGCCAAAAAAAAAAATTTTCCCGCCAAATTTTTTCTCTCTTTCCGAAAAATAATTCCCGCCAAAAACATTTATAAGGAAGTTTATAAAAAAAATTTATAAGAGAGCCTATAAAATTTATAAAGCTTTATAAGAGAACTTATAAAATTTATAAGATTTTATAAGAGACCTTATAAAATTTATAAGGCTTTATGATAGAGCTTATATAATTTATAAGGTTTTATAAGATAGCTTATAAAATTTATAAGGTTTTTATAAAAAATTTATATGGTGCTTATAAAACTTTATAGGGTATTTACAAATATTTATAGGAGAGCTTGTAAAAATTTATAAAGCTTTATAAGAGACCTTATAAAATTTATAAAGCTTTGTAATAGAGCTAATATAATTTATAAGGTTCTATAAGAGATCTTATAAAATTTATAAGGTGTTTATAAAAATTTATAAGGTGTTTATCAAAATTTATGAGGCTTTATAGGATAGCTTATAAAATTTATAAGGTGTTTATAAAAATTTCTAAGGCGTTTATAAAAATTTCTAAGGCATTTATAAATATTTATAAGGTGTTTATAAAAATTTTGTAAAGATTTATAAACGCACTTATAAAAAAAATTGGTGGGAAATTTTTTTTGGCGAGAAAATGTTTTTTTCTGTAATTTCTTTTGGAAATTTCATAAAAAAAATTTGGAGGGAAAATTTTTTTTTGGCGGGAAAATTTTTTTTTGGCGGAAAAAATTGATAACAATTCTTTTGAGGGTATTTTTGTCATTTTTGTATTAATGAGGGGTATTTTTGAAAAGATAAATGACAAGGAGCATTTTTGAAAAGGCGTACACCAAAAAGGGCATGTCTCAAAATTTTCCTATATTATATTTGTTTATAACCTTACACATTATTTTTTCCAATTATTAGATCCACAATGTCCAATTTATAACCGATCTCCAACTTTCTTTAACAATATCAGGTAGTACAAACGCGACTCATAAGAATCGAATTCGAGTGGGGATGGTAGCAAAATGGCATTTTAACAGTTGACCAAAGACACTTCCCTTACTCATCATTTTCGTTTCATTTTTTATTTTATTTTTTTCTTTCATTTCTCGTACATTTTTTTCTACTTAATCTTTCGATAAAATTTAAAAGATTGCATGGAAACTCTATTCGAAATCTATTTTCCGGTTTAGAAACGTTTTAAAATCGAAAACCCTCATAAACCCGGTAGAAACTTAATGGAAACACAATTTCAAAAATTCTTGATTTGGAAACATAAGGGAAACATGATTTTGTTTTGGAAACACTTGTTTCCTGTTTGGAAATTTGATTCTTTTTTATATTGGATATCATCGAAGTGACAAAACTTGATTATTTTTTCTGTAAACAAAATAAAACTTATTTAGAAAATCATAAAATATATTTTATTAATTTTAAAAATTAATTATATAGTTAACTAAATTAAGATATTCTTCTTTGTCAATCATTTTACCAATGACTATAGTCGAACTAAAGTTGGTGAAATCTTTGAGCTGATGAAAATGAGAACAAAAAGGAGATTGATGAAAATCAGAACAAAAACAAAATTCTAAATCTTTTGTCTGAGTTTATGTTTTTTTTGTTAAAGTAGTAACGCGTGGATTTGTATTTTATGTAAAATATTTATTAGGTTATAATTATATATATCATGCGTCACCAACACGTACCCGTTTCCTAAATTTTTTAAAAGTTTTGTTTCCATGTTTCCATATGTTTTGTTTCCACGTACACGTTTCCGCTTACATTCAAATCTGAATTTTCTCAAAATAAAATACATAGATAGTTTTATACATAATGTACTTTGAATTTTTTTTAGAACGAACAAAAAGTACAAAAACGAAGCAAATACGTTACATTAAGTAAAACAATATTGGTGCATATTGAACGCATATCATTTATTTTTGGTATAAAATGATATATTTTTATAAATACCACTTATATTCTGCAACAAGTAATTTATATGAATTATAAAATATGATGTTTATTAAATAAAATATTATTAAGTGAAGTTGTGTTGTGTGATATTTAAAATAAGATCTAACACATTGTGATTTTAGTCCGTCTAATCTTCTAATTCTCTCATCCACCTAACCAAATTCTCTCTTCCATATTAACAAACGTACATACAAAAACAAGGTTATATTTCTCTTATTTTTATCACATTCATTGTACTATGGTTATTCACTATATATTTTATTTTTGCTGGTTATGGCTCCAACTATTAACTTTGCATTATTGTGTAATGGCAAAAACAAAATAAAATTGCAGAAATAATTTTGCAAAATGAGATATTGTAGAATGAAAATATGCAGAATCATATGATGATTAGATAGTTTTGCTGAATGACAAAATAATTTAATATTATCAATATACAACTTTTAGTTTCTCAAGTAAAACTTTAGTATATTATAGATATTTTTAGGAAAAATTCGCTCTAGCACCCCAATGGGTTTCTAAATTCTCCAAAATGCCACAAAAACTCAGATTTGTCGGGAATGCCATTTTCTATCAACTAAATGACCATTTTATTCTGAACCTTCAATTGTTCTCTTTCCTCCATTTCTCCTTCTCTCTTTTCTCTCGATGGAATGCGTTTTTCTTTTCTTTTCTCTTTGCTCTTGCCTCTTATTCTCTTTTTCTTTTTTCAAATTTATTCTTTTTTAATCTTGATGTGTTCGTCAGTTTTGTTTTTTAGATCATTAGTTCAATGAAAACAACGAATTCTAGCGTCTATGTCTGAATCACATATCTAAATTTTCATCATCTTTTAAATTCAATTCCTGTTGGAGAAAGACTTTTCAGCTAGGTTATAGATATGAACATAAATATCATAGATATGGACATAAATTTTATAGACATGAACATGGATTTATTGATTCTCGCACAAAACTCAAAGAAGCATTACTTATCCTCTATAATCAAAATATCTGGCAGAGAGAGGAATCGGGTACCAATATCAAGATGACCTCTGGCAAAACAGAAAAGATGTTCTCGAGGTCATACACATGGATATGAATTGTCATCGAAGTCATAGATATAGACATTGAGGTTAGAGAAATGAACATGAGTTTGTTAATTTCTTGCACAAAAGTCAAAGCAACATTCCTTTATCTCTATAATCACGACATCTAGTAGAAAGAGAAATAAGGCTATTGTTTAGACGTAAACAATCAATCAAAAATTAAAAAGAATTTTATTGGATTAAACAGATATATACAGAGAAATTGGTGTAAATATCTGCTTAGAAACGAGATGATTTCTCTCTCTCTCGGACTCATGCTAACTTGTTCTTCATGTGCTTGCCAATGATCCTCTCTTTGATACTTCTTAATAGGTGTTTTCCTTCAGATTTTTGGGAAATATTCTGATTTCCCAATCATCGCCGGATTAGACGGTGTCTTTGCGTTCTTTATTGCATCAATCAATCTTTGCGGATTGTCGAAATTTTTTTTCCTTAATCGTTTAGCGCGCTGATTTGTTATCCTTTTTTCTTGGGAGATACTCTTTGTTTGATGGCAAGTGCGTTGTCATTGGTTCGCTTCCTCAACTTTGGGCTAATTTGTCAGCTTTTTTTCTGCTTACTGAGTTCATGTTTATTGGACCCGAGCGATTTGGGCATGTCCATAAATAATAGCTCTCAGCTTCCTTATTCGAACTAGGAAGAATAATGAAGCGATTTAGTTTTATTTTTTTTTGTTTACATCAAAGTTGGAATTTTTGGTATTTTGAAATCAACGGTCGGAGATAAATTTAAAATGAATGAGATGTTACTTTTACTTTGGAACAACAACTTCTCTCTCCTCTCCAATGGCTCTCTTGCTGAGCAATTAAGGTTTATTTTCAGCTGAACCTTCACCTTGTAAACTCTATAAATAGAGCTTTAATCTCCCTTTGTAAATCATCCAATTCTAATACAAAAGAAGTGTTTATCAATTCTCTCTTCATTTAAACTTAAGTTAGTAGTTTGAAATGTAGATTCTAGGGTTAGTTAGCTCAAGTAGTGGCTGCCCAATGGCTGACCTCTACCAAAACACTTCTAGATCTCCACCAAACTCTTCTTATGCTTTATTTATGTTTATACAAATCTAGATGAACGGTTCTTAGATCTGAGGTCTTCTTAGCACACAAATTTCAAGTGTTGTGATGTTTGACACAGACTAGATCCAACCTACATAGTTTTCTCCTTGCTAGATCCGATTTACTCCATAGGAAACTCAGATTCAACAACTCTTGAGATCGAGTCCATCTTCTGTGAGTTAAGTGGTTTCCTTCACCAAGTGAAGTCTCCACAGTTTATATTGAGCTTACTCTCATAAAAACCAACAAAAATGACCTCCAAGCTAAGATCGATGACATATATTCTCACATGAGAACCCTTGATAACCAAATTTTCTATGTAGCTTCTTCAAGCTAAAGAAAAACCGGTAAACTTTCTGGGAAAACGGAAGAAAAACCCAAAGGAGTATTGTAAAGAAAAGTGGTTAGGAGCATGAAAGAGCTTCCATCAAGGGAAGATGAGCAAGTCAAAGAGAAGTAGGTCACTGATATGATGATGTTGTGCTTTTGGAAGAGGTTCCGGTAGTGTGAGTGAAGAGGTAGAGGATCCTCAAGAATAAATTAAGGAATAAGATGAAGTTGCTAAAAAAGTAAAGAGTTACATTCCACCACCTTATGTGCCTAAGTTGTCTTTTCTGGATTACTTTAAGAAAAATTGTTAGCTAAAAAAAGAAGAAGCTCTTAGTACTCATGAATGGCGTGAAAGTTACAATGCTTTTAATTGAAGGATCTAATTAAGAACAACCCTACATACTCAAGGCTCTTCAAGGATATGGTCAACAACAACAAAAAGATGGAAGATAGTATGGTTATGGTTAGTGGTGAGTGTATTGCCATCATGCAGTCTTTGCTAAAGAAGTTAGAGGATCCAGAAAGTTTCATTTTACCTTGTGCTCTTGGACCATTGTGTTTTTCTAAGTGGTTGTGTGACCTTGGATATAGTGTGAATCTCATACCTCTCAGTGTTGCCAAGAACATAGGGATCACTAAGTTTCAGAAATACCGCATCTCATTGATTCTAGCAGACCATTCTATTTTCATCCCGGTTGGAGTTGTCGAGGATTTGCCTTTGAGGGTAGGAAATTTTGATGTGCTAACCGAATTTGTCGTATTGGAGATGGATAAGAAATCAGCTGATCCTATTATTCTTGGGAGGCCATTCCAAGATATAGTTGGTGACGTTATCGATGTTAGAAGACGCCGAATTGGGTTACAATTGGGTGATTCGGTTCTTAACTTTGATATCAGGAGGATCATGGATCATCCGATCATAGGAACCAATGTTTTCTCATTGAAACATTTAACTTGCTTGAAAAGGATATGGTAGAAGAACTGAGTATTGAAGACCCTCTCCAAGCGGCTCTCATAGTCGAGAAAACGAGTTTGGGTATTTGAGTGAGGACATCAAAGTTTATGAGCGGTTGCTTAACTCTTGTTTCATCGTGATGTACATCTTTTGGAGTTGGAACAAACTCCGAGTATAATGAAAAGCTCAATGGAAAAAGCGTGGTTACCAGTGATGACAACTCGTGGAGTGAAATCAAAACTCCTAAAGTTTAGCTCAAATCATTACCTCAAGGGAACACATTTCTCAGTCCTAAGTCTACTTATCTCGTTATCATTAATCATGAACTTGGTGACGATGAAATCGCAATGCTCTTGAAGGAATTGAGAAAAATTAGGTAGGTCATAGGATACTCACTAGATGACATAAAAGAAGTGTCTCAATCTCTTTGCATGCATATGATCCACTTAGAAGATGAATCAATGACTTCTGTTGAACATCAAAGACAGTTAAACCCGAATTTGAAAGATGAGGTTAGGAAAGAGATTCTAAAATTTCTTGATGTCGGGATTATTTACCTTATTTCCGATAGCAATTGGCTCTCCCCCCTCTATGTGGTACCTAAGAAAGGTGGAGTCATAGTTGTTAGAAATGATAAAGATGAGCTTATACCAACTAGGATGGTAACTTGACATAGGATGTATATTGAGTATCGAAAGTTGAACTCAGCCACAAGAAAGGATATACTTTCCCTTGCCGTTTATCAATAAAATGTTAGAAGGACTAGCAAATCTTTCATTCTATTGCTTCTTGGATGGTTACTCTAGATTCTTCCAAATACTCGAACATCCTATTGATCAAGAGAAGATGACACTTACATGTCCTTATGGTATCTTCACTTATCGTAGGATGTATCTAATGCACTTGCCACATTTCAAAGGTGTATGTTGTCAATTTTCTCTAATTTTATCAAAGATTTAATGGATGTATTTATGGATGATTTCTCAATGTATGGTGCTTCTCTTGTGTTTCTAACTGTGCAGGGTCTTGCAACGATGTGAGGACACCAATCTGATTCTTGATTGGGAGAAGTGTCATTTTATGGTCAAAGAAATTATTTTTCTTGGTCATTAGATCTCTAATGAGGGTGTTGAGGTTGATAATGTAAGCAAGAAGAAAGAAGAAGAAAGTTTCTTGTTTTGATAACTCTAATTTACTCTATTAATCAGTTAGAGATATAGACTTGCAACATATATACAAAATCTAGAATTACGAAGAGGAATCACAAAGATCTAATAATTGAAAGCAAATCTTAATGGCCACACTACACTCAGCATTCAAGTCATAACCGATCATGGAATGATGCGTAATGTCACCGACTCCTTTGTCACCGACTCCTCTATTTTGTTTTTTTGCAGAGCATAATTTTTGTGTTTTGGTCTGTTTATAATGCAGTCCCACCTGTGTTTGATGGATCATATGTGCTTGTTTGACCAAAGACGNTTCTCTTCAATCCCCCCTATCCCCCCCCCCCCGCAGTTTCTCTTCAACACCAATTTTGTAATGCAACAAGTCAAATGCAGGAATAGGCAAAGACTTGGTGAAAATATCTGTATTTTATTGATTAGCAGGAATGTGTTTGACCTCTAAAGCACCAAGTGCAACACCTTTACTTACCTAATAATGGTCGAGCTTAAAGTGCTTCGTGTGACGATGAAATGCTGGATTAAATGTGAGATAAACGAAAAAGAGATTGTCACAGTAAAGTTTAAGAGTGCATCAAGAAAGTCCTCCATTTGTCTTAAGTGTTTCATACAAAATTGTGCATTGAAGACATCAAAAAGGATGGACCAAACAGGTGACACATTTCCTGTGATTACCATATCGTCAACATAGAGAAAAAGTACGATAACATCTTTCCCTTTCGTATAATAAAAGAGAGAGGGATCCTTGACACTGTAAACAAAGCCAAAGTCAATTAGAAAACTGCTAAATTTGTCAAACCAAGCACGATTGAATTGTTTCCATCCATAGAGCAGCTTATGGAGTTGCCACACATTATCACGTTTTGATAGATCCACGAAACTCGTTGGTTGTTTCATGTAAAAGTCTCGCTCAAATCACCATGTAAAACTGCACTCTTCACATCCATTTGCTTGATTTCTCAATTCATAATTGTAGGAAAATGAATAATAGAGCAAACAGTGGCAGTTCTCATGACAACACTTTATGTCTCAAGATAGTCAATGCCCTCCTCTTGCTCAGATCCTTTTGCTACAAGTCCGGCTTGTAATCTGTTTAGGGTGTCATCGGCTTTCAACTTGTTCCTAAAAACCATTTGCTCCGTAATACATTCATACCATTGTGAGAGGGAATAAGAGAAAATGTTCTGGTTTCTTTGAAATTGCCATACTCCTCTGTCATAGTGGCATTCCAACCGGGGTCCTTGAGAGCTGATGTGACGGTTTTTGGCTTGGGATAAGCTACACGATATTGGAGTAAAGCATGCCTTGGGTTTGGCTTAACAATACTCGCTCGTACGTGTGAGCATCAGATGGTGTGACACAATTTGAACAGGTGAGGTGACTGAAGTGCTTGCAGGAGAATTTTTCCTACTATATGCAAGACTTGAGTTATTGCCTATAGAAGCGGTATCAAGGCCCATCGTACACTCCAAACTAACTCTTGCATTTGTAGTATACTCATTCACAGCAGTAGTGTTATTGGATTCAAGTGTTGTAGATGGCGCATGAGTGGCATCAATGGAAATATCAGAAGTGTGTGGTGTCTGTGGATGCATTAGAATAGAAGGAACATATATTGGGAATTTAGTGTAAGACTCGTGAGGTTCTTGTGCATGCCTAGAAGTGGTAGTAGTTGATTCACAGAAATTTGAAGGATCTTGCAACCAAGTAGAGACGAGAGGCATATGTTGATACTCAGCTGGATTGTAATGAAAATCTGTAAACGATATATAGAGTGGAAAGCATAATTCATTACTATAGAATGTACAACTGATAACAAGGTTTTTCGGCCTAAGCTATCAAATTATTGAGCATAGTGGAAAGTAGAGTGGATTGTCGAACCAATAATCGGAGGTACTTGCAAATAACCNACTAAGATCTAGTTCAAGCAACCTAACATTCTGTCACAAAGTTAGGCCAATATTTAGATGAGCTCTTAAACTAGCTAATAGGACAAACTACAGTATAGGACAAAATAAAAACATAACAAGAACAAGCAAAACAGGGAAATGATCATAAAACAGAGCAAGAAATAA
>OVBA01009484.1:0-10515 GCA_900406435.1 Lepidium aucheri | reverse complement strand
GGATACACGTTGTAAGTTAAAGTTAATTGTAGTTTGAAAGTTTTTTCCAAACGCTCGTTTCAAATAGTATTATCAATCGAACTTAGTAAATAATAATAATTGAGAGTTTTTGTGAAATTTTCAAAGGTTCTTGACACATTAGATTCTTGCAATGTTGTTGTGGATCATAATCTTTATTAGAGTATTAATTAAGAGACCGATTAGTAAATGCTCTATCTTTTAGTTTTTTGCTGTAGGATCTCGGTTGTAGGATTTTTGGCTGTAGATTTTTTTGTTGTAAGTTTTTTTTGCTGTAAATTTTTTTTTCTGTAGAAATTTATATTTGTGAAATTCATTGATTTGGCTCTAATTTTTTGGCTTTTTACAGCAAAAAACATTCAATAAATAAAAATTTGGTTTTTCAGAGCAATGAAAGCCAAAAATAAATTTAAAACATGAATGTTCAATTTAAATGTTGTGGAAAGATTTTTGCTCTGCAGAGCAACCAGAACCATTACCAATCACACCCTAAATCAGTTTCTTAGCTGTTTGGGTAACTTCAATTAAATTGATCGAAACATTAACCAATTTTATTAACTATTCTTATTATAAAAGAATAGTTTTGTATTCAGTTTTCAATCAATGAAAACTTCTTCAACAAACTTTCTTCTCAAACTTTTCACCGTTTTCTTTCTCTTTGATTACTCTGATATGGTATCAAAGCGGCAACGATCCGTTTCTTTCTTCATCTGATTGTTGATCGGAATTTACTTTTCAATTCAATTTCATTGTTTTCTCCGTAAATTTCAGTTGTTCCACTTAAATTTTCTTTTAATTCTTTTTCTTCAAAGTTTTGAGTTGTTCCACCACATCTTTGATAAAATCATGGTTTTTCTTCGTAAAGAAAGCAAGAGACCAGTTACGACAAGAAAATTGATGTTATCTACTAAGTCAACTTGTTTGTCAAAATCGGAATCATCAGAGCAAGAAGCTGCACAAAATCAAGCATTGGTGGTTTCGAAGAAACTATTTGGGAGTTCGAGCTCAGATACTCAAATCTCAGCTCAAGAGAACTTCAATTTCGAACCTATTTAGTATTCACCTTATTACCTTACTAGTGGAGATAATCTTGGAGCTCCAATTATCACAGAAGTTTTAGATGGAACGAATTATAGAACTTGGAGTATCACTATGAACATAGCTTTAGATGCAAAGAATAAGATCTCTTTTATTGATGGAAGTCTTCTGAAACCTTACACTACTCATCCACACTATAAGATTTGGTCTAGATGCAATTCTATGGTGAAATCATGGATCTTAAGCTCTGTAAATAAGCAAATATATGGCAGTATTTCGCAGTTTGAAGATGCTTCTAAGATTTGGAAAGACTTGCTAGTGAAGTTTCAGATTACCAATTTGCCAAGATCTTCTCAGTTGACACAGCAAATTTGGAGCTTGCAACAAGGAACAATGGATTTAACTACTTACTATACTAAACTAAAAACATTATGGGATGAACTTGATGGAGCTGAATACACTAGCACTTGTCGAATCTCTCAATGTTGCAAGAAGATCTCCACAAAGTCAGAATACACTAGCACTTATTGTCTTTTGTTTTCTTACCGAGACAGCACATTTGGACAAGATGAACACGGACGATGTAAGTAATTTTTTGACAGTCTAGAAAATGTTATATGAATGAATTTGTGTATGTTTTTATTGAACTTAGAATTGGACGGATGATGAATGTCGCTATTTCATCCAATTGTGTATGGATGAAAAGAAAAAAGGGAACAAAACGAAGTCTGGATTGAATTTAACTGCAAAAGAGGCCATTATACATAAGTTTGAAGAGAGGTTTGGGAAAAGATATCTTTGGGAAAAGTTTAAGAACAAGTATGATGTGTGTAGAAGACTTTACCATAGAGTGAAGAAGTTGATTCAAAACAGAACTGGCCTTGGTTATGATTGTATGGGAAGAATACAGATGTCTGATTATTGGTGGAATGAGAGAATAAAGGTTAGTACAGTTTTAATTATATATTTGGTTTTCAGATTTTAATCTCCATTATCTATATATATGGTCTTTGCTATTGATTTAATAAAACTTTGGTTCTATTATAGGAATGGTCTGATGCTAGAAGGTATAAGAACAAGCTGATACCTAACATGGATATTTATGAAGAGGAATTTGGTTCTGTTTGTGTAACTGGAGCAGAAGGTTGGAGCGCTCGACAAGGAGAAACGAGTTTAGATTCTAGCGTGCCTGCTGAAAATGATGAAGAAGTTGATTCTTTTTCTAACGACATGGAACCACCACCAGTGATAAGAACACAAAGTAGAGGCGAAAGTGGTGGAAGTGGTGGAAGTTTAAGATCAAAAAGAAAACGAAAAGATATTGACATGGTCAGTGAGACTTGTGTTGCACGGACTACTATTTTTGTGCGTAAGAATGAGCTGGTGGAGCAGATGATAGAGCATGAGCGTAGCTATAGTGTAGCACGAGTAGTAGAAATCTTGAATGGGTTACCTGGAGTTAGAATGTGGTCACCATTCTACCGTGCGTCACTTGATCTTCTCACATCCGAATCAGCAATAAACCGATAGGGTCTCGTAGCATTTACTACTCCAGAGAACCAGATTTTGTATCTAGAGCATAAGACAGGGATCAAGCTTGATGATTGATAGATTAGTGATTTTACTTTTGGTTATTCTGATTATGCTATATATGACTATTCTAATGCTACATTTGATTTGCAGTGACTTTGTAATTTTCATGATACTTATGCATTTTAGATTATGAATATTATCATTGCCTCATTTTAATGTTTACGTGTAGTATGCTTTTCAAATTATTTTGGTCCGCATCGTAGGGTTAGATATCATCTTGGTCAGTTTTTCAGAGGAGGGCCACCATCAAACATGCGAGAAATGTTCAACCGGAAGCATTCGGGTTTGAGATCAGTGATTGAGCGGACATTTGGAGTATGGAAAGCAAAATGGAGAATTTTAAACCGTAAGCATCCAAAATATAATTTGACTAGATGGATTAAGATTGTAACGGCAACAATGGCACTACATAACTTTGACCGTGATTCACACAGAGAGGATCATGATTTTTTACAGTGGCAGAGGGAAGAACATTATCAAACTCATGCCGATGAAAGTGAAGACGATGATGATGATGATGACAATGGTGATGGTGATGATCACATTGCATATGAGCCGACAGGTGATAGAGCTATGGAAGGATTGCGAGACACACTTACAAGTGAAATCGGCAGAGGACGTGGACTACCTTGCTAAAAAGATTTATGCATTTTATTTATAAAACTTATGTTATGTTAAAACTCTTGTTATTTATGTTTGAACTTGTTTTTGCTAAATTAGTATCAAATTTATAAATACAAATTTTTTGTTAATTTTTGTAAATATAAGTAATATTCTATTTATATAAAATTTACAAATTTTATAAAAGATCAAAACTTTAAAAAAATTAAAAAAGAGTCGCTGGTCGCTAGCGACAGTAAAACGAACATCATAGCGACCAGTTGCAGCAACTAGTTGCTGGTCGCTAGCGACTGCAAAACGAACAATACAGCGATTGGTCGTAGCGACCAGTCGGAGCGATTGTCAAACGAACATAAAACTAATATTTTGGTTGTTGTCGCTGGCCGCTGTCACCAGCGACTAGCAAATAAACAGGGCCTAATCACATCCAAAAGAACACAAACAAGAAACACATATTGACTCTCTACTCTAAAGTAATACAAAGAAAATGGCAATGATGAAGAACAAACACATAAACTTCTCACTGGTCCTGGTGTGTCTCATTTTGGTGTCTCCAATGGCTATGGCTCAGCTTGGTAGTCTATTCAGTGTCATCAATATTAATGGGATTCTCTTTTGCACAATTAATACCGCTCTTAATGGCACTTCCGCTCCGCCTTTTCCTAGTCAGTTTTTCATTATTTTACTCTCATCTTTGACCAATATGTCATGCAAAACTATCAGAGTTACAGAGTGTAACCAAAAAGAAGAAAAGATTTCATTAAATCGTGTAAATGTTTTGAGAGTTTTACAGAGTATATATGTCAATTACAAAGAACCGGTATAATGATTTAATAGAATTAAACCAGAGTTAACCAAGTTAACCAAACTAATCTAATCACTCCAATACCCCCCTTCAAGAGGGCAAATATATAGAAGTCATTGCCATCTTGCCAATCAGAGAATTAAAATGGCCAGGATGCAAGGATTTAGTGAATACATCTGCTAGATTATCATTTGTTCGAACATGAAGAGGTTGTATTAACCCATCAACAATCTTCTCCCTCACCTTATGGAAATCCATCTCTAGATGTTTTGTTCTCTCATGAAAAACTGAATTTTAAGATATATGCAATGCTGCCATCGAGTCACAATAAAACGGAACTGATTAATGTTGCGGAACATCCAATTCTGTAAGCAAGTTCACAAGCCACATAACTTCTCTCAAGGCATATCGCATTGCCTTATACTCTGACCCTACTGATGAGAGTGAGACAGTTTGCTGTTTCTTAGACTTCCAAGAGATTAAAGAGGGTCCAAGAAACATACAAAAACCTGAGGTCGATCTTCGAGTATCTCTACAAGAAGCCCAATCTGCATCTATGTAGGTTCGGAGAATTAAATCATTATCCTTTGCATTGAACACTCCCTTACCTATGGTTCCTTTCAAATAATGGAGCACCTTGTAAGCTGCCTGTAAATGAGAATTCTTTGGAGAAGATGTGAATTAACAAAGCTTTTTTACTACAAAAGTGATATCTGATCTAGATATCGTGAGATACATCATCTTCCCTACAAGTCTTCGATAAAGATCTGCTTCGGCAAGCACAGGTTCGTGGCTATCTAATGACAATTGTATGCCTGGTTCCATAGGAATTCTTGATGGTTTACAAGCTAAGAGACCAGATTCCTCTAAGAGTTCAAGTGTGTACTTTTCTCTGACAAATCGAAATCCCTGTTGTATTCCTTGCAATTTCTAATCCAAGAAAATACCTGAGAGGACCTAAATCTCTGATCTTAAAAGCATCATGTAAAGCAGTCTTAAGACTCTTTACATCCTCTTCATTATTGGCAGCTATAACTATATCATCTACATATACTAACACAGCTATATACTTTTCTTTTATCCTATTAATGAATAGTGTGTGGTCTGTATATGATTTCTGAAAACCAAGATTCTGTAAGGTGTTGCTAAATTTCAAGAACCATTGCCTCGAAGCCTGCTTTAGCCCATACAAGGATTTATATAGCTTACACACTGCATTTTCTGGTAAAGTTTCTCCTTCCTGTGGTGTGTAGCCTGACGGTAAGGACATATATATGTCTTCGTGTAGATCTCCATTAAGGAAAGCATTAGATACGTCAAGCTGAGTTAGACTCCATCTTTTGGCTGCAGTAACTACAATCAGAGTCTTAATCGTAGTCATTTTAGCTACAGGAGAAAATGTATCTACAAAATCTACTCCTTCTTTTTGAGTAAAACCTTTGGCAACCAAACGAGCCTTATATCCTTCAAGAGTCCCATCAGCATTCAGTTTTGTCTTATAAACCCATCTACAACCTATAGTATGCTTTTCCTGTGGGAGTGAACAGATAGACCAAGTACCTGATTCTTCTAATGCTAGTAATTCCTCATTCATTGCTTGAATCCATTCTCTAAACTTCTTAGCCTGAGAGAAACTAGTCGGTTCAGAGAAAAGACTTACATAATTAATGTAGGACTTGTACTCATTTGAAAGCTGATCATAGGAGAGAAAGTTAGCTAACGGAAAAAGCAATGTTGAGTCTGTAATCCCACAGTAGTAATCATGTAAATAAGTTGGTGCTTTGGTCTTCCTTTTTCCTATTCTGGAGTCTTTGTGTATAGATTCATTCACCCGATTTGTTTGTGAATGTGGAGTGACTGGAAGTACTCCATTCGTTGTATCTGGAGAATCTGAAGATGCCATATCTGCTCCGTTGTGATTTTCTGAAACAGATGCATATGAGAATGGTGAATGAGGAACCATGTGAGTCTCATCAATTGGTGTTTCAGTATCTCCTGAAACATTTGTGTCAGGTACTGTTTGATAAACTGTATCGTTTACACTTGAAGGCACTTTCATATTGTGTGAAGCTTCTGCTGAGAATAAAGAGTCTAACTGTGACTGATCTTTAGATTGAAGAGGGAAAATGTCTTCATGAAACTTCACATTTTGAGAAATGTGAATCTGATTCGTTTCTAGATCAAGTAACTTGTTCCCCTTTACTCCTGCAGGATATCCAAGAAACACGTGAGGCTTGACTCGTGGCTGAAACTTATGTCTTTGCTTTGCTGAAGTCGAAACATAGCAAAGACAGCCGAAAACTTTCAAAGCTGCATAGTCCGGAACTTTAGAATTGAGCATCTCGTAAGGAGAGACATTCTTAAGAGTAGGTTTTGGCAACCTATTAATCAAGAAGACTGCTGTAAGAATACTGTCCCCCCAATACTCTAAAGACATGTTGCTTTGGAACATGAGAGAACGAGCAACATTCAGAATGTGCTGATGCTTCCTTTCCACCACTGGATTTTGTTCTGGAGTCTCTGGACAACTATGATAAGACAAAATCCCCTTAGACTTGAACAATGCTTTGAACTTCAATTCCGGAGCATTATCAGACCGAACTCCTTTTACTTTTGCTTGATACTGCGTTTCTATCATTGTGAGAAAATCTGGAAAGACTTTCAAAACATCACTTTTTAAACGCATTAGATAGACCCAAGTAACACGAGAAAAATCATCGACTATTGTGAGAAAATACCTATAACCATCTAAAGTGGGAACAGAGAAAGGGCCCCAGATATCAATGTGAAGTAAATCGAATGGGTTACCGCACATATTATTCATAGAAGGAAAAGGCAGATGTTTCTGTTTTGCTAAAGGACAAATGCCACAATAAAAAGTAGTTGTATCTCCTTTATTAATACCAAGCAAGTGCATAACAGAGTCAACTTTACTATGAGCAGGATGCCCTAATCTATTATGCCAAAGAGAAGAATTAACCAAACTATTAACAGAAAATGGTAAAGAATGATTAGTCGAATTCGCAAGGGAGCACCTGTCCAGAATGTAAAGATTTGATACTTGCTCAGCTTGTCCAATCATCAGCCCCTTGATAGGCTCCTGGATCACACAAGTAATTGGATCAAAAATAACACGATAGTTTAAATCATTTGTGAGTTGACTCACACTGAGAAAACTCAACCTGAAGTCTAGTATATATAAAAAATTCTTGAGAATCAGACTATCATTAATCTTAACCTCACCAATTCCCTCAATATGAACATCTAATCCATTTGGAAGGGTAACAGTTTTATTCATCAGACTGTTTCTATGAACAAAAAGACTCTTTTCATGTGTGATATGATGTGTGGCACCGCTATCAATGACCCACGATTGAGAAGACAAAACAGAACCAGTTCTTCTCATTACACCTATAAAGGAAATCGTAGAGTCAGAGAAAGTCATACCAGGTGATGCAGATATTGATCCTCGAGAAGTAGAAGGCTGAGAATCTTTGTTGGATGTGAGTGATAAATGTGAATTGAAATAGGATATCACTCCCTCAATTTGATCTTTTGTCAAATTATTTAGCATTCCTGTAGCTTCCAATTCTTAAGGTGTAGAACTTGTAAGAGCTAATTGAGCAATTGTGGGTTTGTTTTGATTTTGTTTCTGCTTGTGTTTGAAGCCTGGTGGATAGCCATGGATCTTGAAACATTTGTCTACAGAATGTCCAGTATACCTACAATGAGTACAAACAGGTCTTTGACTCTTGTCCTTAGAAACTGCCGCGTTAACCAAAGTATCTGTCAATGGTTTCTCTGCAAACTGGTAAGCTGCAGCAGTGGAAACGTTGGTGATGCTACGTTGACTATGATCTTGGTCAAGCATATTATATACTTTAGCTAAGTCAGGGACTTTCTTCTGCATAATGATCTGGCTTCTGGCATTCGTATATGACTCATTTAGTCCAGCAAGAAACTTGATTACCTTTGTATGATCTGACTTTGTTGAGATATTCTTGCAACATTGACAGATCTTACAAGTGCTAATACACTCACCACCTTCAAGATCAGCCCACAACGTTTTCAACTTGGTATAGTAGGTAGATAGATCCATCGTGCCTTGTTGCAGAGCCCAGATTTGCTGAGTCAAGTGATAGGATCTTGGCAGATTCGTAATGTGAAACCTTGTTAATAAGTCTTTCCAAATCTCAGATGCATCTTCAAATCGCAAAATACTGCCATATATTTGTTTGTTAACAGAATTTAGAATCCACAATTTCACCATTGAATTGCATCTGGACCAAATTCTATAGTGAGGATGAGTGGTATACGGACGAGGTAAAGTACCATCAACGAAGCAAATTTTGTTTTTTCATCTAAGGCTATGTTCATAGCAATACTCCAAGTCGTATAATTTGTACCATCCAAAACTTCTGAGATTATAAGAACACCAGGATTGTCTCCACTAGTAAGATAATAGGGAGAATACTGAATACCTTCGAAATTGAAGTTTTCTTGAGCTGAAGATTGATTCTCCAAGTTCAGATTTCCAAAATGTTTCTTCGAAACAACAGAGTTTTGATTATTCGCAGCCTCTTGCTCCGATGTTTCAGATTTTGACGAACGATTTGATATCATAAGCTTTCTCGCCGTCGCCGGATGTTTGCTGCCTCTACGAATAACAACCATAATTTCTTAAAGATTGAAGCAGAATAACCCAAATCTTTAAAGAAAATCAATCAGATAGGAGAATCTCTACGGAATAACAGAGATGTTGAAAGAAGAAGAAAAGAATAAAATTAAGCTGAATCAAAGAAGAAGATCGGAGATTAAGAGAAGAAAGAAGCGGATCGTTCCCGCTCTGATACCATATCAGAGTTACAGAGAGTAACCAAGAAGAAAAAAATATTTCATTGAATCGTGTAAATGTTCAGAGAGTTTTACAGAGTATATATGTCAATTACAAAGAATCGGTATAATGATTTAATAGAATTAAACCAGAGTTAACCAAGTTAACCAAACTAATCTAATCACTCTAATAAAAACCATATGTTGTATATATGTTAATAGTTACAAATGCTAACCACATTTTATATTACTAGAAGAAATATCCACATTTTCATATATTCTTAAAATTATCCTTTCTTGACATGCATATACTAATCTGCCAACTTACCAGATGCGACGGTTCAGCTCCAATGTGGAACCCATAACACAGTGGTTTCAAATACGACAACGAACGCTGCCGGAATATTCACAATTACTACAAACCAGATACAGTTAATGCTTCCAGCACTCCTTAGCGGATGTCGTATTGTCGTCCCGACCCCTCTCTCCAACTGTAATGCCACCCTCCCTTCCACAGGTGGTCTCACTTCACCGTTAACCGCCGTGGGTAGTCTCATCTCCGGCCTCCTCAACATGATCGATGTCGTCCCTACTGGGTTTTTACCCACTGCTTAACTGATTACAAAACTACGCTAATCTTCGGTTACATTAATTGTGTTTACCCGTCTGTTTTATATGTTTTTGTGTCATGGCCATTTAAGTTTGCTTGCCTATGCATGAATAAGGTCAACTTTCTGTCTCTTTTTTCAACAATAATGCTCTTGTAACTTTTTTTTCCAGGTCTTGCATGCATAATGCTCTTATCAAATGTAACAAATTTCCCTATCGTAGAATAAATATAAATATTATATGTATATATATGCGTATTTACATCTGCATATCGTACATTAGCATGATGAAGAGCAGGAAAAATATTGCAGGAGAGAAAAAGATTAAAGAAGTAGGTATATGTAATTAGTTTTTGTACTTCAAGTTTGGAACTTGCGGGTTGTTTAGCTTACAAGGATCGTAATGACTGATCGAATAGCAAGATACTTAAAAATGCTGTCCATTAAGGCTACAATAGTTTAATCAATGGATGTTGCAATGTAAACTTTTCCAAGATACTTGTTAAAAATGAAACTTTAAAAAGGAGATTTTTACAACAGCAGGCCTTCAAAACGAACACTCAACAAAATAAAGACTTTTTATTTGGTTTCAATAATAGAAATTGGTTCTGTATACATGTTTTTCTTATGGATAAAATATGAGGTAAATTAAGAGAGGAGAGGCAGGGTTTGTGTGAGGCTTTCTTCTTCATCATGTACGTTTGGTGTGGCATTTCTGTAATAAGCATAAATTAAGAGTTGAATTGCCCCAAGGAAAAATCCCATTCCATTTGGCACCTATAACACAAAGCATTCATATCAGACTATAATTTTTTTAGAATTAATTACTCAACTAGTCTACAATTATACCTAAATTACTCAAATACTCTCCAAAAAGTTGGACAAAAAAAAGTGTGGAAAAAATCACAAAAAAAAATTACTTGTCCACTTATTTACAGAATTGCCATGAAAAAAAAAAACGAAAAAACGTAACTTCTTCGTCCTCCTTCATCTTCTTCT
>OVBA01009482.1:0-10521 GCA_900406435.1 Lepidium aucheri | reverse complement strand
TAAAACACAGACAAATTCCCAAAATATAATCGTAATAATGAGCTCAAAACCCACAAAGTATGAGGAACATCAGCTATCTCTGGATCTCGACCTCTAAAGTTTGCCAAAGATCAAACATAGAAGATATATGTGGATGGATCTTCATCAGAACACGGCTCAGGAGTA
This sequence comes from Lepidium aucheri, assembly GCA_900406435.1. NCBI lineage: Eukaryota > Viridiplantae > Streptophyta > Magnoliopsida > Brassicales > Brassicaceae > Lepidium > Lepidium aucheri. The sequence goes on along the minus strand of OVBA01009482.1, from coordinate 10,356 downwards.
GGCATCTGACTAGAGAGCCCTATAGGAGAAGTCCTAGAACAGTCATTCCGACTTGCATTCCTGGCTTCAAACAACGAGGTATAGTACAAGGCATTAATCACCGAAATTAGACTGGTGAAGGAAGTCGGAGCTACTAATATTGATTCCTATTGTGGCTCCATCCTCATCGTTAATCAGGTTGACAGAGGTTACGGCACAAAGAATGATCGGAAGGAACCCTACCTCCATGTGGTTAAGGAATTGACCAAGGACTTGAGATTTAGGATCAACAAAATCTCAAGGTCCGAGAACACATCAGCCGATGCTGTAGCAGCTTATGCGTCCACAACAGACCCTATTCATAGATGAATCATCTTAGTGGATAGATAGATCGTCCAAGTATAAACTTACCAAAGGGAGATCTTGAGCTCGTCTCGGCTCTAGGCGAAGCCGAAGAAGAATCAGATTATGAGATGGCAGATGCCAAACAGACCGACAACCCAAAGGTGGTTTGGCAAGACGAGATCCTCGCGTACATTCTAGACGGTGAAACGCTAGAGGATAGATGGGCAACTCGCCGGTTAAAAGCCAAATGTTCTTTTTACGCCCAAGTCGGCGAAAAAATTTACCAAAGAAGTACGAACGGAGTACTGCTCATTTGCATTCATGGTGACGAGGTTGATGAGATCATCAAAAAGACGCACAATGGAGCGGGTGGAAACCATAATAGCGAAAGAAAACTCATTCAAAAGATCAGAACACTTGGCTACTATTGGCCGACTATGGCAAAATATTGCTTCGAATACGCTACTAAGTATGACAAGTGCCAGAGATACGGACACATCATTCAAACTTTTACCAAGGAGCTGACCTCGACAGTCATGCCTTATCCATTAATGCGATTGGCAATGGATATAATCGGGCCATTACCATCATCATGGCAAAAGAGGTTCATGCTCGTTATGACCGACTACTTCTCAAAGTGGGTCAAAGCAAAAGAATATTCTCAGGTCAAGGACAGAGACATGATCAAATTCGTGTGGAAGAATATTAGTTGCCGACATGGTCTACCGTACGAGATCGTAACTGACAACAAATTCCAATTTATTTTGGCGAAATTCACCAACTTTTGTGCCATATGGAATATCCACATAATCAAATCAACATCGCAAAATCCAAAAGGAAATGGTCAGGCTGAGGCCACTTGATGGTCTAAGAAGCGACTCTCTGAAAGAAGGGAAGTTGGTCTTCCGAGTTGAAGGGTGTATTATGGTCACATAGGACCACACCTCGATGGTCGACCGAACAAACTCCATTCTCCCTTTCCCCCGAAATGGAGGCAATAGTTTCAGCTGAGATAGTTGTGCCAACTCTACGCCGAGAATGTTTTCCCGATAATGAAGACGCTAATAACAGTGCTATGGAAAATAACATTGACGACTTAGAAGAAGAACTTGACAAAGCCTTTCTCTGAGTACAAAACTATCAGCAACAAGCCGCAAAGTACTACAATAAGAAAGTACACATACAAAACTTTGCAGTCGGAGACCTCATACTTTGTAAAGAGTTCGAGAACATGGCTGAACACAATGTCGGGAAACTCGGCGTAAATTGGGAGGGGCCATATATCATCTTTGAAGTCGTAAAGCCAAGAGTCTACAAGATCTCTAACATGGAAAGAGAACTGATTCCTCAAAGTTGGAACTCCATTAACCTAAAGCAATGCTACTACTAAACGCTCACCAACTCGGCGAATTAGATGCGTCACTTAATACATCTCTATCTACTTAATTAATTATGTAATCAGAATTACGTCTTAGCTTAATCCCTTCGGGGTACATAGGTAGCCTTCGGGTCCAGCTATAATTCTATAAAAAAACTATTTGCCCCTAGTCGGCATCTAGTATATATATGGGTTACACCCAATGTTCACCAAAGTCGTAAGCCGAGATAAGTTCTTGGGAAGTCAAACACAATTTAGCCTTAAGCAGAGTCTTAAAATCTCGCCGAGCAAAACCTCAAAAAATTTGTCCAAATCACAACAAACATCAGCGAGTCTAATGATGTGTGTGATTTTTGATGGTTTTAGAGCCTTGTTTTAGGTAGTTTTTCATCCGTTTAGCTAGATTTTCCATGCACTTAGGTCCGTTTAGGTTAGTTTTGCACTTTTTGCATTTGCATTTGGAGTTTTGTAGTTTTATCTAGGAAAAGGAGCAAAAAGGAGCTAAAACTAGAGCTAAGGACAATTGGATCAGCTCCTAGGAGGAAAAGATCGTGCAAACTCGGATCTCTATCTGCCGCGAGGGAATACCAATCTATTACACTTGGACCTTTTACTTTGTCTCAAACCCCCAGGGCAAAGACAAGAACCACTCCTCGGTGCCCAAGCTCGTGCAAGGACTCTGAGGGCAAGATTCCTGGTTGACCGACTTAGGTCGGTTTGACCATTAGGGTTACGCAAATGACCCTATAAATACCCTTTAATCACTCTCTAATCATTTTTGTCTGATGTTTTTGCTGAAAAACTCTCTATTTTATTGTTGCTTTCATTTATGTTTGTTTAAGGTACTCTTCATGTTTATGCTTTTAATGGAATGAATTAAGTTTGATCTTCATCATTACTTTCTGCTTTTTATTTTTATGTTCTTTATGTTTATGCAAGTTAGATCTCCCTCACTCCTCCGCTCTCAACCCATGAGACGTGAGTAGATCCTTGTGGATCTTGAGGATAAAGAGATCGGAGGTGAATCCGCCGATTCCCACACCGTGCGAACCATGATCTAACTCCAATCTCTTCTAAAATGGCTAGGCTTAATGCTGATCTCTCCCTGATCAAGAGAGATCTGATTTGGGCCGTGACCTAAGGCTAGCGCCAAAGGAATCGAAGACCAAGTGCCATGTGAGTGATGGTTTAATCCACCGAAGAGAGATCTAGTATATGGGTCGACTATTAGATGTATTGGGCTAAACATAAAGCTTCTGATTCGGTATGATCGTGGCTAGCGCCGTAATGGATCATCCGATTTGGTTAGGGATCTTCGCCGTGAGAACCGGTTGATCTAGCCTTATCCAAGTCTAGGGATCGCTCAATATAGTGCGGCGGGTTCAGATCGACGAGTTTACCACCGATCAAACCCTCCCTATCCTTTTGATTTATACTTTTAGCATTATTTCCATCTATTGCGATTGTTATACTCTGTTTTTGATGCATTTCTTTATTTTGAATTTTTAATTTCTGTTTCTATTTTGTCTTTTAGCTTATTTTGTCCTATTGTCTAGATTGGAAGCTTACTTGATATCATAACCTATCTTTGTGACAGATTGATAGGTTGCTTGACCTAAGATCTAGTAGTAGATAGATTTTTTGCAAGTAATTTATGAGTATTAGTTCGACAAATCCCATTCACTTATCTTATATTCAATGATTTGATCTTAAGGACCTAAAAACCCTTTTATCAAACTGGCGCTGTTGCCAAATCAGTTTTGCTTGTTCCAATTATAATTTGCTAGTCATAAGATCAGGTTTAGTGTTATTTCTATTATCACTTGTCTGTGTTTCACTCAGCTTGGATCTATAAGGACCAAGCTTCCACTGTATTGACAAGTTGTTGTTTCTGTCCTTGCGGGCCTCGTAGGTAACCCTCGCCATCAGGAACCAAGGACAGACACAGAATCAACACCCTCGCGTCAACTCCTGCGAGTTGTGCGAGTAATCCGTACGGCTTAGTTGGTTTATGCACACACTGTTGAAAGGTTCTCACCACCTTCCACCACCCATCGACGACATCAACCAGCTCACTCGTGAAATCAGACAAGAGCGTACCAGAATGCAGCAACAGCAACCAGATATGGACAACACCACGCCGGGAACGATGACGGATGGAACACCTCTGTTGGTCAATGAGGCCGCCCACCAGGCGCAAGCACAAAACCCAGCTTGTCGCCCTCGCTGTATTGGTGCGAGCGATGCCTCTAGTACACACACGATATGGAACAGGATCTAACCGCCAGCAATCCAGAACAATAACTTCAAGATCAAGAGTGGACTGATCTCGATGGTCCAGAACAATAAATTCCATGGCTTACCCTCGGAGGACCATCTCGACGAGTTCAAGAGATTATGCTCGCTCACTCGCATCAATGAGTGAGTGAAGATGCGCTGAAGCTCAGGCTCTTTCCCTTCTCTCTAGGGGATAGAGCTCATCAGTGGGAAAAACACCTTCCCACTGGATCAATCACAACTTGGCAGGCGTGCAAGCACATGTTCCTCACCAAGTTTTTCTCCAACTCACGGACGGCAGCTTTGGAACAACATATCCAACTTTGTCCAGCAGACCAGCGAGTCATTGGCTGAGGTATGGGACAGATACAACTCCTATCAAGCTCAGTGTCCTCATCATGACTTCAAGGAGGATACAATCCTCAGCAACTTCTACCGAGGAGTTCACCCGAGGATATGTATGTTGTTGGACACCGCAAGTTACAGGACTTTCTACAGCAGGAAATCAATGAGGAAAAAGCATTAATAGAGAACCTCGCCCTAGCAGATGGTCAGTATGGCGAGGAGTATGACCGAGCTGTCAGGGGAACCTCAGATTCAGATACTTCTGCAAGAAAGGAGTTGAAGCAACTTCATGAGAAGCTGGATAAGTTGTTCATGGTGCACACCAAACAGGTCAACCTTTGTGGAAGAGGAAATGGTACAAGAAGGAGAAGACGAGTAATTGGAGGAGATTTGTTTTGTTCAAAATCAAAGTGGATCTAAGTCGTGGGTCAATTACAAACAGAACCCGAACTTGAGCTACCAAAGCACGAATGTAGCTAACCCACAGGATCAAGTGTATCCACCAAAACAACGAGCCTGGATACCCAAGGAACAATGGCAGCAGAGCCTGAAGCCGGAACCAGCTCCAACACAACCTCCAAAATCAAAAGAACAGCCGGACGTGATGAATATGCTCCAACAAATTTTGCAAAGCCAAACCGCACACCAAGCGGAGATGACCACTAAGTTTGGCAAGGTACATAGCCAAATTGATGCAAGCTATAGTGACCTTAACTGCAAGTTTGAAACCCTCAATGCACGACTGAATTATGTGGAAAGTAATCAAGCATCATCATCTACTAAGTATACGGCTCAATCAATCACTCTCAGAACCGGAAAGGTGCTCCAATCAGTGGTTGGACAGAAGGAAAATGTTGAGGACAGCGTTATTCAAGCGGGGGGCAGAACAATCCAAGACCAAAGCTGGATGTGTACAACTCGGAGACACATCTCGCAGGCCTGTGCCGCAAGGAGAGGGTGATGATGATTTGACTGCTGGGAAAGCTGCACAACTCAAGGAGAGCCCTCGCCTACCTGTGCAGCAAGGAGAAGAGCCAGACATTCCCAACCTGAATTTGACAGAAGGAGTTACACCAATGGTTGCAACCAAAGCCAAAGCACATTTCCCTTCATNCAGAAAAACAAAAGGTTCTTTTTGACAAGCAAATGAGCGGTATAGAGCTAAAGATTCCTATCTTAGATGCTTTTGCTTTAATTCCGCAATACAAGAAATTTTTGAAGGACTCACTTAAGGAACGAGAGGAGGAATATATGGCTGTTGGGATCTGATCATCTTGATCGGTATTGATACCAGTTCTTCCACATCAAAGGAAAAGGTTCATTGCGGAAAAATTGGGTGATCCGGGAAGCTTCACCCTTCCATGTGCAGTAGGGCACCTTACATTCATCAACTGCTTGTGTGATCTTGGAGCATCCATCAGCTTGATCCCACTAATCACTGCATAAAAGCTAGGGTACTCAAACTTCAAGGATTGCATAATTTTTTTGGTCCTCGCAGACAGAACAATGAGGAAGCCGAGGGGATTGCTCGAGGATGTACCAATAAATGTTGGAAGTGTGCTGGTTCATACTGATTTTGTGGTATTAGAGATGGATGAAGAACCTACTGATCCACTACTGCTGGGTAGACTTTTCTTAGCGTCAGTGAGAGCTTTGATTGATGTGCGGAATAAGACCATTGAACTAAAAATCGGAGAAGGGGTTGGTATTATGTTTGACTTAAAAGAAGGAAGAAAGAAGCCTACGATCGACGGGTAATGCTTTGAGATTCAAGGAACAATAGAGGAGATGGACAAGGATACGAACAAGGGAGCTCTGGTTCCCTTTGCAAACCTATACGAAGAGGTGTATGAAGAGTCGAGCTTGTGACTCTAAACAAGCCCACTTGGGAGGGAATCCCATGTCTATCCATTACTTTTGAAAATTCTTTTTAATTTCGTTCAAAGTTAATTTAGCTTTGTTTAGATTTTAAGAATAATCTTTGCTAGTTTACTGTTGTTATTATTGGGTGTTTGGAATTTTGATCTCAAGTTCAAGGAGCCTTGCTACAATCTTGGCAAAATTTGAGGAAGTAATGCCCTCATTAAGCCAAGAGAGAGTATGCCTCGTACCTAACCCTCAGAGGCAACAGAACAAGGACTGTGAAAAGTTTGACAAAGAACCTGAACCCCTCAGGACATGCGGCCGAGGAAGGTGTGCGAGTAGTCTTCACATTGCCTTGAACACCACTCATGGACGTACTTTCACAACTCAGTATCCTTTTATATAGAAAGATCTAGTCAAATACATCTGAATATGATTGATATAGACTTACTATTCAAAGAAAACATCGAACATGGAGCTTAATGGCCTAAAATGCTTTAATTTGAGTATATCTTGATATTTTAGCTAACTCTTGTAGTTTTTAGATATTACTACAAACAGGGAGCTAATCAGGACTCAAGATAGTCAGAGGGAAGAAAAAAGAGCAGTTCAAGCTTGGATTTTTCTGAATGGGTAGTTGGGCCTCGATGTATGCGGCGAGGAGGTTGAGCGAGGAGTTTTGCTGAGGAGCACAAAAGGACAAAAATTGATTTGGTTCCAGCTCATCAAGTGGGGGCCATAAACCAACAACTTTTTGCTAAAATCTAGGGATGGTCAAGTCAATGTTGGACTAATCTAAGGGCTGAAATCGGTCAAGGATTTTTCAAATGGATGGTCTGGATTGTGCCAAAATCAAGGGCGAATGGAGAGCAATTCGGGAACCGCGATTGTCTCCCTTATCAACCCTCATCGTCTTCATCATTCACTTTCAACCACCCAAGCGAACACACTCTCTCTCCCTCCAAGTTAATTTTTCTCACCGAGTTTCTCTCTCTCTCTCATTCAAGTTTGAGTTTTCCGGTCAATCCTTGTCAAGAATGTCTTCCAGTGACAAAAGAACGATGAAGGAATTCAGGAGCAAGTTCATGAACAATGCAAGAAGAGCTGGGAGAAGAGAGATGGCGGCTGGGCTGGAAGACTCACCACCGGTCTGCCGTGGAAATAGGCCTCGCCGATTCATCGTCCAATTGGATGATGAGAAGCCAGGGGTACAAACAAGAATCGAAATTTCAATAAGGGAATCGGCGAGAAGATCGGCGACTGAGCCGATGGACTAGAAATACGTTCTTGGTGAAGGTAGCTCAGCTCAGGAGAAGAGGAAGGGCAAACAGATAGCCTCGCCCTCAAGCAGCAAGGACAGTGACGAGGACAGTGCATATGTTCAGCCCTCGCCAATGGAGGTTGAGTACGAGAGCAAGGAGAAGACAAAGAAGAAGACTGAGAAAAAAGGGAAGAACACGAGGTACCTCCAAGACATTGAGGATCTAAAGAAGAGAGGTTACTCAGAGAAAGAGGCGAGGAAAGCCTACGAGGAGCATGAGGCAGAGAAGAAAAAGAAGTCTACAATGGAGGATGATGAATCCGACAAGGCATATGTGGCTTTGAAGGCAATGGGGATCAAAGGTACATACTTTCCATATTCTGGAACCATGAGGAAATTTTGAATCACTGATGATGTGGATAAGGTATTTAGTTCGCTTGGCATTAAGGTTTGCATGTATAGTGTGGCGAGTTCTTACATTGAGGAGACGTTGCAATTCTTCGCCATCGTGGACCTCATTATCTACGCAAAGTCCGAGACAACAAGGATTAAGAGGAATAAACCTGGATACATAACATTCACCGTATACGACAAAATATATGCGGTGATGTTGAGGGAGTTGGAAATGATTTTTGGTTTTCGAGCTGGAGAAGCGTTATAACCAGACATCGACGAGAAAGATACCGACGAGGTATGGAAGATGCTGTCGGGTGCTAGTGAGTATGATTCATCTTGAAGCAAACGAAGTTGGATCCGAAATCCAGTCTTCAATTACTCGAGGAGAGCCATAGCCAACGTGATTTTTGCTAGACCCTCCACCTCGCCAATCAACCTCGGGGAAATGCACATGATGGTTATGGCGATGAAGGAGACTGTTGGTTCTACTCCAAGCGGGCGGCATATTGATGGGGATGAAGGGAACTCCGGGATGTCGTTCGCATTGGCAAAACAACTCAACACATACCGTGCACGAGCTGTGACGCAAACGGGGAGAAAATCCAAGAAACCAAAGCACATTTACATTGGTGGAGTGGTTGCTCGGATACTAGAAGCAAAGGGAGTACCATTGAACACTGAAGACTACAATTGGGCCGCCCCAATTTATGGACATGTGGTATCTTCAAGGAGCAAGCCTCATTGCAAAGGGCGAGGTTGAAGGGCAAGCTGTGTACAAGTTCGATCACCCAGCAAAGAAGGACTCCAGAATAATTTTCCCTTGCCCATCATACACCAGACTAAACACTATGGAGAATGTGACTTTCACCCCACCCCTCGAGGCACTACTCGGAGAAAACCAGCAAGGACAACAAGCTCAGCAGGCAGAGGAGGAGGTAGACGAGGAAGAAGTTGATCCTGAATCCTACTTTTTCGAGGAGTTCACTGAGAGGAACCAAGGGACAGCAGGCAAGGAAGCCCACAAGTGGATTGGAAAGCTCCAAAAGTTGGGGAAGTGGCTGATCAAGAAGGTGAAGGGCCTGATAAAGGAAAAGGAGGAGTCGCAGAGCGAGCACAAGAGGATGTGGAGAGCAATTGATGGATTAGAGTCCTCACTCAGAAAAATAGAGCCGCAGCCTCGCACACATGACTCGCCACCGCCAGCGAGGAGGCACTTAACTTCAGCAGGTCCAAACTCACACAGAGAGCAAGAAGAGCAACTGCGACGCCAATCAATGGACATGACACAAGTTTACAAGAGATCCGGGAAAAAAGGGCTAGAAACACCAAGAGCAAATGCCTTAGGAACGTCCCTCGCATGCATCCCTTGCCGACCATGACCGTGATGAGTACTCGGACTGGCAGCAGTACATTGCACTGTGTGAAGGAATAGCTCCAATAGGGTACCCAGACCCTCACAGCTACACTCTCGAGGACATGAATGCCTCGAATGCTCACTTGTTCGACTTTTAGCTACCAAACTCCAACCTTTGTACATACATTTTTATTTTTAGTTGATTTTTGTCTTTGTTTGTCTAGACAACTCTCTCCGACTTCTATACACACAAGGGACTGTGTGATTTAAGTTTAAGGGAGGGGTCTAGAGGGCTCTCACAATGTTTCTTGTGATCTTATTTTCTATTTTGCATGCATTTGTTTAGGTTGTAAAAATTCCGTTAGATTTTTCTTTGTGCATTTGATTTCTGCATTTCATGGCACTTAAGGCATAGAAAAACCATAAAAATTTGAATTTTTATGAAAATGAAACCTAAAAAAAATAGAGTGATCATGTAGTTGCATCCAATTAGACTTGTTTTAGGTTGCATTCACTTAGGACTCATGCATCCAAACTTGTTAAGCTAAGTAACCATTGCGAATGCTCTTGATTGGTAGATAGTCGTTTTGGAAAGTTTTTGGGTGGATCATCGCCTTGGTGAACTTTGCTTGGGTTGTGTTTTGAATAGGTCTAGTTTGATTCCTTCTAAAACTGAACTTAAACTTCCGATCTAGAGCCTAGTGATGCATCAATACTTTCCTTCTCTTTGTTTAGCATGATCCGAAAGTGTGTGCTTGGTAAAACCCTCTCAAAAGTAAAGTGGAAAATTAAGCTGCCCGCAAAGAACTTAAATCAAGTAAGTGGTAAAGGTGAAGCGGCTGGAAGGGTGCGTATACCCATAGCCTTTTACGTCCGTGTATATCCGCTAACTTACTCCATATGAGGGTTGGTGGAGCAACTTGGAAGGATGCATAAAACCGTAGCCTCTCATGTTTGTGTAAACCAACTTCGGAAAAGTCAAAAGGGCACATAAAAAGAAAAAGAAAAAGAAAAAAAAGAAAAAGAAAAAGAAAAAAAAAGAAAAAGAAAAGAAAGAAAAAAAGAAAGAATGAATAATCGATTAGCAAAATTTTAATGAGAGGGAGTCATTTAAGTTGAAAAATGATCATGCTAAGCCTAGGGAAGTCGAAACATGTA
>OVBA01009481.1:0-10524 GCA_900406435.1 Lepidium aucheri | reverse complement strand
ACAATCCTTCTTTAAATGTCCTTCTTTCTTGCAAAACCAACAGGTCAATCTAGTCTTTGATTTCGACTTGCTGCGACCTTTACCATTACTTTGACCTCTATTATTACTTCTGCCTCTTTCATTAGTATACAAAACTGCATACTCAACCTTTCCTGATGTATTTTCTTCAGCCATTTCTTTTTCAAGAGTTTTTGCTGAAGACACAACATCTTGAACAGTTAAGTGTTTGTTACCATACTTGAGAGTATGTTTCAGCTGAGAGTATCTGGGTGGAAGCGACTTCAGGGTTATGATTGCCTGAATCTCTTCTGATACTGTAACCTCCAAGCTTCCAAGCTCAGCAAGAATCTTAAACATGTCATCCAGATTCTCATTTATACTTTTCGGTTCAGTCATCATGAAACCAAAATATTTCAACTGTAAATTGATAAGATTGGGAAGCCCAGTTTCCATGTATAGCTGATTCAAGGTTGCCCAAGTATCTGCCGCCATTTTACAGTGATTAACTTGCCTCAAAACTGTGTATTCCAGATTCAAGAGAATAATATCTTTTGCTTGTTCCGATCTTTCGATCTTTTCTGGATCTGGTACTGTCTTGATTTGCGGTGAATCATCACCATCTTCAGGCTTCTTTCCTTCACTCTTCAGCGTTACCGTCTTGGTTATGGTGAAGTCATTGATTACATCCTTGTAACCAGAAACACCAAGATACGCTAGCATTCGGATCATCCACAATGAAAAGTCTGTCTTGCCATCAAATTTCTCAATCTCAACTTTCTGGCTCACCTTTGAAACCGACGAACCTAGAGCTCTGATACCACTTGTTACAAACAACTGACTCAAGAACTTTGATCAATTTCAACAGATCTAATCCAATTTTACGAAATTGAATTCACCTGATCAATGTTCTTTGTTGTTCACGAGCTTTGAAGAGATTGAACAATCTATTGAGTCGATTTCGAACTGATTCTGAGCAAACACAATTAAAAGACTAAGAACACAAGAAGCACACAAACTTTGATTACCCAGTTTGATTAGCCTGAATGACTAACCTACATTTTGGGTCGGATTCAATCCGACAATCCACTAAAATGAAGAGAAGTTAGCTGAACAACATCAGCAAGATTTTACAAGATAATTTTTCTAAGAAAATGATTTCTGTTAGAACGCTCTATTGAGCTCAGGGAAGAAGACGAAGTTTTATATCGAGCTCTAAACCGAGTGCTGAGATAACCGGCTTGATTCGCGACTTCAAACCGGTCTAGTCTTCAATCTTAATTCTTGGTTCACTTATTCTCAACCGGTCAAAGTTCCAATAACCTGATTTAAAACGAAAACCAGAAAATTGAATCACATCAACAACACTTAACAAGAAACCCTACCACAATCCACCAGTTTTTGTGAACACTTGCAAGTCATAATACTTGAGTGCCCTTGTGCAGTTTCCCTCATGCTCGAATGTGATTATTTGAGCAGACAACTTTCCAATTGCATCCATGTAGCAGAAAAAGAAACTATAATTCACATATATGATTCACCAGAGAAAGAAAAAGATTAATGTTCCAAGTTCAGGAATATACAGACTGGCCAGCAACATCCAATAGACAAGTGTTGTGTTGACGAAAATTCCGATAAATTTGTAGGATAGGATATTAGTATCAGAAACGAACCTTGTCAGAATGTATAAGTATTAGGATATTGGTTTAAATTGTAAATAAATTTACCGTTTAGCGTCTTTGGTTTAGTTAGTCTCTAAACCAATAGCTCATTGTCGTTGTCATTAATATAAGAGTAGCTCTATTTCTGTAAAAAGGTTAACAACAAAAGATTCCTTTTCAATGGATTTTTCATACTTCTTCATCAAGATTTTTCATTCTAAGATGGTATCAGAGCTCTGAATTCAAAGTTCAGAACAACAAGATCATATTCTTTATTCTCTTTTCTCTTTTCTCTTCACAGATAAACCATTGTTTTCTGGTTTATCGAAATTGAATTTTTACTTTTCGATTAGTTTTGTGTTCATCGCTGGTTATTCCGCCGTGCAAAAGGTCTCTCTTCTTCGTCTTCTTGGCCATTCCGCCGGATTATTGATTGTCATGATGGTTGTTGTTCGTCGCAATCTGCCACGACAAGGGAAGGGAAAGTCAATTGTCAAAACGAGTTTGTCAGCTCGGAAGAAAGCTCAATCCGTCAAATCGGGTACACCAGAGCGAGGAATTGAAGAAACTGAAGTCAATTCTCATAATCAAATCCAAGATCAGCAAGTAATTGATGGCCTTCAAAGCTCGCCATATTTTCTTGCATCTGGAGATATTCCAGGAACGAATCTTATTTCTAAGGTACTTATAGGAACGAATTATAGTACCTGGATCTTAGCTATTACAACAGCATTAGAGGCGAAAAACAAGCTTGTTTTCGTTAATGGTTCTTTGCCTAGACCATTCTTAATGCATTCACACTTCAAAATTTGGTCTAGATGTAATAGCATGGTTAAGTTTTGGCTATTAAGCTCAGTTTCAAAGGAGATATACAGTAGTATCTTACGCTACAATGATGCATCAGAAATATGGAGGGATTTGCTTATGAGGTTTCACATCACAAACCTTCCCAGATCTTACCAAATTACGCAATAGATATGGAATCTTCAACAAGGATCTATGTCTTTGTCTGCTTATTATACGAAATGGAAGACTTTATGGGATGACTTGGAAGGAGCAGAATGTGTGAAGACTTGCAGTTACTGTGAAAGTTGCAAAGCAATAGCTACTAAGTCAGAAAACATGAATATCATAAAGTTTCTTGCTGGGTTAAACGAATCCTATACAAACATAAAGAGCCTGATAATAATGAAGAAAACGATGTCAGATTTGCCAAATGCATACAACCTTCTTGACCAAGATTTCAGTCAGAGAAACATCAATCCTGTTCAAAGTGCTACTGTTTTTCAAGTCACCAAAACAGATTTAGCTCAATCAGCTTTGGTGAATGCTAGTTACACAAATCAGAAAAGTGAGACACCAATATGCTCTCATTGTGGATATACAGGACACACTATTGACGAATGTTATAAGATTCATGGATACCTTCCAGGTTTCAAACAGAAGACAAAGAAAAATAGTGAAAATAACAAGCAAAATGGATCAAAAGCAAATGTTGCTCAGATTACATATCCTACCACAGAGAATGGAGAAAATATGGTCACGGGAATGCTGAAAAAGAGAACTCTTTCTAAGGATCAGATCGAAGGTGTAATAGCTTACTTCAATAGTCAATTGAGAACTCCTTCGACCTTGACTGAGACTACGACAACCAATACAGGAACCATCACAGCTGCTTCTGGTATGCCTTTCTCAACTTCATCTCTTCACTTCGTAGGTGTGTTAAGAGCAACCGGTAGTGTCCTCTCTTCACAGTCTTGGGATAATAGATAGTGGAGCTACACACCATGTGTCGAGAGATAGGAATTTGTTTGAGAACATTACAGAATCTGCAAACAAATCAGTTTCTTTACCTACATGTTTGAGAGTACAAATAGCTGGTGTAGGAAGCATTCGGTTGAATGATTATCTGGTCTTAAACAATGTGCTGTTTATTCCTGATTTTCACTTGAATCTTCTTGGTGTGAGCCAACTAACAAAAGATGTGAAATGTAGATTGGTTTTTGATGATGAAACTTGTATGGTTCAGGATCCTATCAGGGGATTGATGATTGGTCAAGCTGAGCAAATACACAACTTGTACATGCTGGATAGAGGTTCAATATGTTCTCAGAGTTTGAGTCAGTCTGCAGTGTCTATAATTGGAGCTTTTGATAGTAGTTTGTGGCATAATAGATTGGACCATCCTTCAATTTCTAGAGTCGATGTTATCTCCAAATTTTTGGGTTTAAAGAAAGTTAATAAAGAGTCTGTACCTTGAAAAATCTGTCCACTTGCTAAACAGAAGAAATTCTCTTACATTTCACAGAATAACATGTGTAATAAAGCGTTTGATCTACTTCATATTGATGTTTGGGGTCCTTTTTCAAATGCCACAAGTGAAGGATACAAGTGTTTTTTGACAATAGTTGATGATCATACAAGAGTAACATGGGTTTATCTTATGAAAGCCAAAAGTGATGTTCTCCAACTATTTCCAGACTTTGTCACTATGATAGAAAATCAGTATCAGGTCACCATTAAAGCTGTTCGTGCAGACAATGCTCTAGAGTTCAAATTTGATGATTATACAGACGTAAAGGCATCAAATCATACCATTCGTGCCCAGAAACACCTGAACAGAATTCGATTATTGAAAGAAAACATCAACACATACTTAACGTAGCAAGAGCATTGATGTTTCCGGCTCATGTTCCTCTTGAATATTGGGGGAATGCGTGTTGACTACAATGTTCCTTATCAACAGAATACCATCTCCTATGTTGAAACAGAAGTCACCTTATGAGATGCTTTGTTCCAAAGTGCCAAACTACACGGGTCTGAGGGTCTTTGGATGTTTGTGTTTCAGTTCAACTTCCCCAAAAAACACACACAAGTTCAAGCCTCGTTCACGACCATGTGTGTTTCTAGGATACCCAGCTGGTTACAAGGGCTATAAGCTCATGGATTTGGAGACAAACATCATCCTAATCTCAAGGAATGTTGTGTTTCATGAAGAGATTTTTCCCTTTAGTGATACAGCAACTGAACCTTCTGATTTCTTTAGTATTTTTGAACAAAGACAAGTTGTTGCAGGTTCTTTAAACAATAATAAAGAACATTCAACTTCAGTTCTTGTAGAAACAGATGCAGATATGAGAGAAACTTCAGGCCAACCAGAGATTTCTACACGAGATAAAGGGAAACGTATCATTCAGACACCATCATACCTGCAGGATTACTATTGTAATCAAATAGAAACAACAGTCCTGTATCCTTTCGCTGCTTATTTGTCCTATGATGCGTTCACAGCATATAATGCCTATGTTTGTGCTGTCAATCTTCATGCAGAACCAAGTACTTTTCATCAGACCAAGAACTTTGATGAATGGATTACTACAATGAATGAAGAGTTGACAGCCTTAGAAAACTCGAATACATGGAGTATAGTTTCTCTCCCAGAAAATAAGAAACCCATTGGGTGTAAATGAGTGTATAAGACAAAGTTGAATTCAGATGGAACCTTATAAAGGTATAAGGCACGTTTAGTTGCAAAAAGCTATACACAACAAGAAGGAATTGATTTCTTACACATCTTCTCACCAGTGGCTAAGATGACTACTGCTAAAACTCTGTTAGCAGTTGCAGCAGCAAAGAAATGGAGCTTAACTCAACTTGATGTGTCAAATGCTTTCTTAAACGGAGAGTTACATGAAGAAATATACATGCTCCTACCGTCTGGTTACACTCCAAAACTAGGAACGAGTCTACCTTCTAACAATGTTGGTAAACTGTATAAGTCTATATATGGTCTTAAGAAAGCCTCTAGGCATGGTTCCTTAAGTTCAGTGAAACACTTACTTCTCTGGGATTCACGGAATCTCACAGTGATCACACTCTTTTTGTCAGAAGTATTTCAGGCAAATATGTTGCTGTTTTGGTGTATGTGGACGACATTATTATAGCTTCAAATGATAATGATAGTGTTATGACTCTTACCCAGGAATTGCAGACTGTGTTTAAGTTGAGAAGTCTTGGAGACTTGAAGTATTTTTTGGGGTTAGAAATAGCTAGATCATCTGCAGGAATATCTCTATGTCAACGAAGATACACACTCCAATTACTTGAAGATGTGGGTTTGTTAGGATCAAAGCCTTCAAGTATACCAATGGAGCCAAGTATAAAACTATGTTTAGACAGCAAAGTAGAGTTGTTAGAAGATCCTTTGCAATACAGACGATTAGTAGGCAAGATGATGTACCTCACTATTACAAGACCTGACATTACATTCGCTGTGAATAAGCTTTGTCAATTCACTTCAGCCCAAAAACCTTCTCATCTATAGGCAGCTCACAAGGTGCTACGATATCTCAAAGGAACAATAGGACTTGGCCTTTTCTATTCAGCTGAGAATGACTTAACTCTTACAGCTTTTACAGATGCAGATTGGGCTTCTTGTAGTGACACTCGACGTTCAACCACTGGATATTGTTTGTTCTTAGGTCCTTTTCTTATTTCATGGAAATCTAAGAAATAACAAACAGTATCTCTTTCTTCAGCAGAATCTGAATATAGAACTATGGGTTTTGGAGTTAAAGAAGTTATCTGGTTAGTTCATTTTCTCACAAAATTGGAAGTTCCACAGTCAAGATCGATAGCATTCTTTTGTGATTCAACTGTAGCAATACACATAGCAAACAATCAGGTGTTCCATGAAAGAACTAAACACCTTGAATTGGACTGTCACAAAGTCTGAGTAGCTGTGGACTCAGGTTTAATCAAGACACTTCACGTAAAAACAGAGCATCAAATAGCAGATGCATTGACAAAGCCTCTCTTCCCTGGCCAATTTCACGTCTTAATAAACAAGATGGCTTTAATGTCTATACACATGCCATCTTAAGGGGGGATATTAGGATATTGGTTTAAACTGTAAATCAATTTACGGTTTAGTGTCTTTGGTTTAGTTAGTCTCTAAACCAATAGCTCATTGTCGTTGTCATTAATATAAGAGTAGCTCTATCTTTGTAAAAACGTTAACAACAACAGATTCCTTTTCAATGGATTTTTCATACTTCTTCATCAAGATTCTTGGTTCTAAGAACAAGCTGTCAGACTCGTTTATTCTTGTTATAGCAGATACAAGTATCTCAACATGATCTAGCAACTATTAACAGAAAAGGAGAAGGAATTATGATTAGAAATTCGCATAAACATAAGAGCATCTACAATGGTGAGAAACCCATTGAGTTTATCATCAATATAATATTAATATTTTTTGGTAAAATTTAGTTTAAGAACCCTACACACTTATTTTGGCCTCCAATGGTGAAAAACTCACTATGTTTCTCACTAAGTCTCTGATTCATAAAATATTAATAAATTTAAAGAAATTTAATTTTTTTATCATTTATCTATTTTATAAATATACTAATATAATAATTATTATTCAAATTATCATTTTTAATATTTTAAAATGTTAATAAAATTTTATATGATTTTAGAGTTTTATATTATTCTTTTAATTTTATTTTTGACAAGTAAATATAATATTAATATATTATTTAAACTTATGCATAGTAGATCTTGTTAGATAGATAATTTAATTTTATAATTTATGAAAAAATAAAAAATTGAAAAATAATAATATATAAATGATTTTATTAGTTTTTAAATACTTTGAAATTAATGTTATTATAAAATTTTTTAACTCAATCATTAATGGGCATGTGTCATACGAGAGAGAAATTTGAGGGGTTCCCATGCTTTCTCAAATGAGAACTGATTCACTTCATTTTAGATTAAAAAAATATTTTTCTTTTGTTTTTGATTTATTTAAATGTTGAGAAACTCATTAAAATCCCATGGATACAGATGATCTAAGCACTCTTTCTGCAGCATGAAACCATGCAAAAACACTCTTAATAACTAGCTCAAATCCCCATTTCTACATGGAGACAACAGAGTTTTTGCATCCAATAAATTTCATATATGACGATGATTTAGGCGACTCATTGTCAATAGGCATAAGCAACAAAGATTATTAGTTATTTGGTCAATGGAAATCATGGATTATATCTAGTGCAATAATCCCCAATAGATAACATGCATTACTTATAATAACCATATTCATTATAAGAAAAATCAGGATCTCTGAGGCTTAGATTGCCAAATTTCTCCTCACACCAATTCTTCACATACATGGAGGCGGTCAAATATCCACCACGGACCTGAGAAAACGAGAAGAGTTATATATTGCAAATAACTTCCAAGCTTCTATCTTAAATTGGTTAATAGTTCAGGAAAGCCAACAACAAGATAGTCAATGAAAAGTCAATAAACCTGATCAACAAAAGTCACTCTGTATTACAAGGATATCATAAATGAAGAGAAATCACTTATTAGCCAACTAGTGCTATATGTAATGCATACACAAATACTTGTACAAAACTATGAATTACACCAAAATGCCTTTAATCGTAGAAGTAACACATAAGTGACAGGGGGCAATACGCTCTGCATCAATTTACTAGAAAATTAAGTTTTTAAATCTCAAAGTCGACATTTGAAAGTAATTTTCTTATATGACATAAACACAATATAACAAGACATGTCATAATCAACAAAAGTAAAGGTGTGACACCAATAACAATTTTCTATAAAACATAGTTGCCAATCTAGGCAGGATATATTTGGTGATACCAAACTCATAAAATGCATGGGCTAGGCATGATCATCCTTGTAGCAAAACATATGGTAATTAAAACTACACCTTGTCCCAATTTACTGTTGTTTCCACCTCTCTTGTCTTAGCAGCTGTGGAACAAGATCTTGAACTGTAGCTAGAATACTTAGCAGCCTGCAAGAATATTCAAACGTTAGGTTTGATCATTTCTCATATTTCATAAGCATTTTTTTACAAAAAAGAAAATACATGCCACAAATTACACTATAAGTTGCAGAATGTCCCTATAAACTCCCCCATAAATAGTTTTATTTTCTCGTTATTGATGTTGAAGTTTATTTCTTAAGTAGGGAAACAATCTTTCTCAGGAACTTTACAGCAAAAAGGTCAATGCTGAATTTAATACCCTAACCTTCTCTCTCTTAGTTTGTCCAGATAAAATCAATCTTTCTAGGACATATCACATCCGAAGTTCTTTCAGGGTATTTAATATAATTTTCTTTGATTTTGTTAGCTTGTTTGAATCAATGAAGATATGCTCTTTCACCTGCCAAAGGGAACACAAGCTTTTGCTGAAGTGACCATATATTATTTGTTTCTGAAACATACACAACCCTAAAATCATGCAGCAAACACCAGGTAGTGGAATTACTTTAGTGTATACAATTACAATTAACGAATTAAGAGTATAATGTTTTGCTCACGAACTGAAACCAAACAACCATAGTTCTAATATATTTTAAAATTTAGTTGTACACAAAAGTCGATACCCGATCAGGATTGAGAAACATACCAGTCAGCAGATCTGTACTAAAGACAATATAAATAAAAAAGCATACACAAGAGAAGTGGATTTGGCTCACCAAACAAGATAATCTAGAGAAACAATATGCAAATGAGTAAAAAAGAATCTTAGAGAGATACCTGTGACGTAATTAACTCTTGTAAATTGATATCTGTCCCACGCCATCCCACGAGACTAACAATAACACTAGGGAATATAATCTCAGAGATTTCAGCTTTCACCATTGCTATGTTCTGGCATAACCTATCAAACAAAGCAGCAACAATGATCGACATGATGCAAAATTCTACTTGAATAATTAAAATGGATAACTCTGGTAACAGACAAATACTTTAATGGGACATCCTCACATTAAGCTATCATACAGTAAACAAGTTGACAGATCCATTTATTGAATTTTTATTATCTGGCGAGAACACTGATACCGTCTAATGTGCCGACATGTGAAGAGTTCCTAGAACTCTGAAATCTTGTGCAGGAGCTTGTTAACCGGATTGTACCACCACCACCGCAAACTCATGCCCCACTTCAAGAGAAGCTAGTACTAGCAGTTGCTACATCAAGGCAACAACAACCACCCACTACAAGAAAATGACTATATAGCTACCAGTTTGACAGTGGATAAATCTTAATATCAGTTGTAAAATTGAGTTTTGCAACCGTTAGCAACCAAACTTTTTAGTTGCGTATCGATAGTAGCTAAATAATGTTTAGTGGTAAAATGTGGTTACTTAGCCACCGTGTCGCAACGACACAATTCGGTGGCAAGAGTGCAACCAAAATTGCCACCCTTTTATGAGTAATAATTAGCTACTCATGTAGCCATTGATAAATAATAGCTACTTGGCTACAGATATAGCCACCAAAAGATTAGTGGCTAACTAAATTCGATCACTGTTAGCGACCGCAAAGTGGTTGATTCACTGATATAGCTACCAAAAATTTGTAGCCATAGCGAGTGATTTCGTAACCGAAAGATAGTAGCAATTAGTGACTGACTTAGCCACCAAAAGACACTTGATAAATTGTGGCGGGTCTAGCTACGATTTAATCGTAGCAATATTATATTTGGCCACTATTAGTGTCATAGATATAACCACTGATATTTCAATGGCAAAACTTAATTTTTAGGGAAATTTTGAGAAATGTTCTTTTTAGTGTACCCCTTTTCAAAAATGCCCTTTGACA
Organism: Lepidium aucheri; assembly: GCA_900406435.1. Classification (NCBI taxonomy): domain Eukaryota; kingdom Viridiplantae; phylum Streptophyta; class Magnoliopsida; order Brassicales; family Brassicaceae; genus Lepidium; species Lepidium aucheri. Next base: position 209 of record OVBA01009481.1, on the reverse strand, counting down.
TTTATTTTTTTAAAAATGCCCCTCATTAATACAANCCCCTCATTAATACAAAAATGATTAAAATACCCTCAATAGAATTGTTACAAACTTTTCTCGCCAACAAAAATTTTCCGCCAAAAATTTTTTTTTTATGGAATTTCGAAAAAAAAAGTTTACAGAAAAAAATAATTTCCCGCCAAAATATTTTTATAAGTGCGCTTATAAATCGT
>OVBA01009479.1:0-10533 GCA_900406435.1 Lepidium aucheri | reverse complement strand
CTTTGTTTTCTTTTAACAATCCTTTGTAGTAGACTTAAAAATCTGGATTTTGAGGTGGAAAATCTAGTGTAGTAGACTTTAAATCCTAATATAGTGGACTTTGTTTTCTGATACCAATCCTTTGTAGTAGACTTTAAAATCTGGAATTTTAGGCAAAAAATCTATGTGTAGTAGACTTTAAACCCTAGTGTAGTAGACTTTGTTTTGTGTTAACAATCCTTTGTAGTAGACTTAAAAGGCTTGATTTTCAGGCGGAAAATCAACGTGTAGTAGACTTTAAACCATAGTGTAGTAGACTTTGTTTTGTGTGAACAATTCTTTGTAGTAGACTTTTAAGTCTAGATTTTCGGGGAGAAAATCTACGTGTAGTAAACTTTAAATCGTAATGTAGTAGACTTTGATTTATGTAAACAATCCTTTGTAGTAGACTTAAAAGTCTTGATTTTTAGGCGGAGAATCTACGTGTAATAGACTTTAAATTATAGTGTAGTAGATTTTGTTTTGTGTTAACAATCCTTTGTAGTAGACTTAAAAGTCTTAATTTTGAGGCGGAAAATGTACGTGTAGTAGACATTAAATCATGGTGTAGTAGACTTTGTTTTGTGTTAACAATCCTTCGTAGTAGACTTAACAGTCTTGGTTTTCAGGCGGAAAATGTATGTGTAGTAGACATTAAATCCTAGTGTATTAGACTCTGTTATATAACAACAAACCTTTGTAGTAGACCTAAATGTAGTAGAGCTGTATAGTAGACTTTGCAGCCATCATATTAGTAGACTCAAATCTCTGTGTAATTGACTATTAATCCTAGTAGACTTTATGACCATAATATTAAACTTTAAGTGTTTCATGGTAGATTTTAAGTGCTTTATGGTAGATTGAAGTGCTTTATGGTAGATTGTCATTTACCCGCAAGCATGTGTAACCTATAATTTGTTAGATGGGCTAAATCAACTTATGAAGGACACTGCTGGTTCATAGTGTAGACATACAGTAATTAATACCGACTCAATCGCAATTCACAAATGTTTGTAAATCATATAAGTTTTAAAATGCACATATATGAGTGTAAATCCACATATACATACACTGGAAACCATAGTGCTTATAAATTATACGTAAAATGACTTATATTAATTTGAAAATAGACTTCTAGAATAACATGAGAACATAGTAACATAACATATATATGCAGAATCGTATATCGAATGTACATACATAAACATAAATGTGTAAATAAATACATAAAGAGGGAGACCTTTTGACTCTTGTGCTGTCTCTGTTGAGGCCACGACGAATCCCACTGATCCGTTACCATCGCGTTGCTGTTATATTACTATACCATCTTATACATTAACACAAGTTGAGGAAATTTCTGCAGCAGCCAGGTTACTCCCTTTATAGCAGCCTGAACACAATTGCAAAAGATGTAAAATTTGCATTGACTCTGCAATTTCAAACACATCAACACAGTCAAATATAATCATCATAATACCAAAACTGTTTCTCCAGGTTTGATTGCAGGCTCAACGCAGTCCCTTCCATATCTGCAGACGATACCATGAAGAAATGTTTAGACCGGTAAGACAAATTGGCATTATTGTCAGTTGAACTGTAGTAGCAGCAAAGTTGTGTAGCGAAAAGTGTGCTTACACAATCTGTCTCTTGCCATCGATTACTTGTAGCCTATTAAAGCTGCAACCTTTGCTAGATGGGAAATTTTTTCCTTTCCATTATGTCAAAATCGGTTTACGACTTATCGATTGGAACAACGTAAGAATTCATTACAAAGAGTCTGTTTTAAGGTTAATATTTGGATTCTGAAAACCAACCTAAATGCCATGAAACCCCAACAGCTGATGAGTCCTCTTTTGAAATGTCGTCAATCACGAATTGCAGATCCGTACTAGTTGATTCAATAAATTGTCCGAAGAAATCTAGAATAGCCTGTCATGGTTTCATCGATATTAGGGTCTGAGAAAAAATAATAGGTAGAAAGAAGAGAGATTGGTTTCACCTTTCGTTGGACGAAAGGAGATGAGAAGACGAGATCCTCGTAGACGCAGTCTTGAGCGATAAGGTCAGTGACAGAGGATAAATCATGGGCGTAAATGGCGGCGTAGAAGCTAGAGACGACCTCAGACGCCGATGTCGGAGCCGTTTTGGGGACAATGTCTTTGCCTGTCGCCGACGACACAGGTTTTGCAACCGGACCAGAGGATGCGGATAATCGAGGTTGTGAACGAGTGATGCTTGTTGGATTAACGACTGTAGTTCCGAGAAAGAAGGAAGGACGATGATCGTTGAGCGAGACGAGAGAGGAAGACGTCAAAGAAGAGATGAGAGAAGCAGAAGCAGTGAAGCTCATCGTCGTCTTCTTTTAATGTCTTCGTTATTGTGGCAAGCAGAGGAAGAGGAAGAGGAGAAAAATGTTAGGGTTTTTTCAATTTTGTTCTTTTTTTAAATAATTTTTTTTAATGGTAGTTTTGTAATTAAACAAAATTGTCAGATCTTTTATGACATTTTAGTTTTTGTTTTAAAAGTGAAACATAAAATGCACCGTATTAGTAATTAGATATATAATATGCACCATTTGAGTAATTTTCTCTTATTAATATCATAAGTAATTTATCAAGTGTATACTAATATATATATATATATATGGTTTTAAATCATATTCATTTAAGTTTGTAGATCCATGTAAATTTTTGTTTTATAGTATCGATTTGACACATATTTTATTGATATCTATTAAAAACAAATAAATCATTTTTTAAAAGATTATTTAAACAAAAAGATGAATGTATTAGTTTAAACAAATTAACCAATCAAAATAAATTTAGGGAATTCAAGTCTAATTATTGAATTAAATATAAGGTATTTGGTTATTGAATTAGTGTTATTATTACAATTTAACAAACAAAATTTGTTTAATTAAGGATCTTATCATAATCTTAACTAACTTATTTTTTAAAATAACTATAACTAACAAAATCAAATTAAGGCTCAAAAATATAACCAATCAAATTAATGTTTAAAGAAGTGACCAAATCATAAATAAAATCTCTATTAACGAAATAAAAAAAATTATTGCTACAAAGAGATAAAGATAAGACCAAATTATTTGACAAATTATCTGAACAAATGTTACTTAGACAATTTAATTAGTTAAAATAAATTGATCAATTAAAACAAATATAAAATTTAAAATCTCTATTATTTTATTATAAAGATATAGAAAATCTTATAGTTTTATTTTAATAGTTATATAAGTTAAACATCTTTTTATATTAAAATTCAGACAAATCAATAATATTACGTAGATAAAGATATTAATAAGAATTAGTTAAAAATTTTTATCAAATAATATCAAGAAATAATTTTTTTAATTATTATAAAATATACGAATCAGTTAACGCTACAATTTATAATAGAGATTTGGATTAGAATTATCTCAATACTATATTTTTTTTGTTTTTTATTGTGTTGACCAATAATATTTAAATTATGGTTATTATTAAAATCCAAAAAAACTTATTTGTTAAAATTAAAAAAATTATATTAAGCTTCTTATCAAAATCTCAGCAACAGATTTTTTTTAAACCAACGAAAATCAAATTTTAATTGCTTAAAGAATTTTTTTTAACCAACTAAAATCAAATTTTAATTGGTCATTCTAAACGAACAAAAATCAAATCTTAATTGATTAAAATTTTATTTTTAACAAACAAAATTCAAATCTTAATTGGATAGAGATTCTTGTTTAAACCAACGAAAATCAAATCTTAAATGGTTAAATTGTCCTTTTTAATTGTATATTTTATTGAAATCAAATCAAAAGAAATAATTAGTTATTAAAAATAATCTTATTTACACAAAAAGACAAATTAATGAGTCTAAACAAATCGACCAACCAAAAAAATCAAGAGATTTAAAATCTTTATTATATTATTACAAATATACAAAAAATCTTATTGCGACAATTTTATTATAGTAGAGATATCAATTAGTTAGAAAATATTTTAAATTATTATAAAAGTATTCACATGAATAAATTATTAATAACATACCTTAAAATTATAAAAAAACTATATCAATCGTTTGACTATGTTCTTTGGTGTATACCTTCTAGAGATTTAGAATTTTGACTTTAATCCTCCAAATTTCTTTGTTAGGTTCAGAGAAAGACGTGATGAAAAAGCAATAATCAAGAGAAAAAGGGTATCAATTTTGTTGGTATTATTAGATTTGTCTTAGAATGTCTCTTATATAGACTTTGATTGAATTTATATTCTGTTAGGATTAGGAATATCTTTTGTTTAATTTTTCCTAGATATAAAGTATTTAGTTAACTATTGAGTTAATGTTCTTATCATAATTTAACAAACAAATAAAAATTTTTAATTAAAGATCTTATCATAATCTTAACAAACTTATTTTCTTGCAAAAACGAAGAAAAAATTGGCTGATTTAAAATACAACCAATCAATAAAAATTTATTGGCACAAAAAGACAAAAATATAACCGAATCATATGACAAATAATCTGAACAAATTTTATTCAGACAGATTAATTATCTAATACAAATGGGCTAATCATAGATTTTAAATCTCTATTATATTATTATAAATTATACAGATAATTTAACGCTACAATTTTATTATAATAGATATTAGAAAATATTTTAATTATTATAAAATAGACAAATAAATAAAATATTAAGAACATACCTTAGAATCACAAAGAACTATATCAATGGTTTGACCTAACAAAATTCAAATCTTAACTGGTTAGAGATTTTTTTTTAAACAAACAAAAATCAAATCTTAAATGGTTAAATTTTCCTTTTAATTCTATATTTTTATTGAAATCAAATCAAAAGAAATTATTATTTTTTAAAAATAATCTTATTTAAACAAAAAAACAAATTAATGAGTTTAAACAAATCGACCAATAAAAAAGTCAAAAGATTTAAAATCTTTATTATATTATTAAAAACATACAAAAAATCTTATTGCAACAATTTTATTATAATAGAGATATCAATTAATTAGAAAATATTTTAAATTATTATAAAAGTATTCACATGAATAAATTATTAATAACATACCTTAAAATCACCAAGAACTATATCAATTGTTTGACCATGTTCTTTGGTGTATACCTTCTAGAAGTTTAGAATTTTAACTTTAATCCTCCAAGTTTTTGCTGGGTTTCAATGAAAAATTTCAGAGAAAGACATGATGAAGAAGCAATAATCGAGAGAAAAGGGTGTCAATTTCATTGGTATTATTAAATTTGTCCCGGAATGTCTCTTATATAGACTTTGATTGAATTTATATTCTGTTAGGATTATGAATATCTTTTGTTTGATTTTTCCTAGATATAAAGTATTTAGTTAACTATTGAGTTAATGTTCTTATCATAATTTAACAAACAAATGAAATCTGTTTAACTAAGGATCTTATCATAATCTTAACAAACTTATTTTTTGTAAAAACTAAGAAAAAATGTGGCTGATTTAAAATACAACCAATCAATAAAAATTTATTGCCACAAAAAGACAAAGATATAACCGAATAGACCAATCATAGATTTTAAATCTCTATTATATCATTATAAATTATACATATAATTTAACACTACGGTTTTATTATAATAGAGATTAGAAAATATTTTAATTATTATAAAATATATAAATAAATAAAATATTAAGAACAACCTTAGAATCACAAAGAACCATATCAAAAATTTGACCAAACAAAATTCAAATATTAATTGGTTTGAACATACCTTAGGATTGTTTTTTATAGATATCGATTAGGATTAAAAATATAATTATTAAAGAGATTAAAATTGTAATAGAATAATTTCAAAGATAATCTCAAAGTAGGCAAGATAATCTCAAAGTAGGCGAAATGTTATAATAATAATCAGAATATAATTAATTAATTAATAATATTTAATCTAGATAATAATAATTAATTAATTAGTTATAGAATCTTATCATAATATAATTTTGTGAAAAATATTATGTGATAATATTTCCTAATAACAATACAACCTAGTCCAAACAGACAATATAGCACGAGATTTATAATATTTAATCTAGATAATAATAATTAATTAGTTATACAATCTTATCAGAATATAATTGTGTGACAAATATTATGTGATAATATTTCCTAATAACAATACAACCTAGTCCAAGACAGACAATATAACATGGTATTTAAGTTAATGCTTTGTTTTTATTATATAAGAGATTTTTAGACTCATATTTATTTAGAGTTTTGAACCCGTATTTATTTAGGTTTTAAGATCTATGTTTAATTTTGCTATGTTATACATCATCGATAGTACACATATTTTTATGGGGAATTTTCAAAAATACCCTTATTGGCATGTACCCTCTTCAAAATTAAGACATTTTCTTTGAAAATTGGGAGAAAAAAATGGTCATCACAGGTATGTTTTGAAAAGAGCATTTCGAAAAGGGCATTTTTAGTAATTCTTCTATTTTATTTATTTATTAATATCATAAGTAATTTATCAAGTACATACTAATATATATATATATAGGGTTTTAAACTCATATTCAATTAATTTTGTAGATCCACATATATTTTTATTTTATAGTATCGATTTGACACATATTTTTATTTATAAATATTTTAATCAATTCAGGAAGTACATACTAATATAAATGTATGTATAATCATCTTATTAATATGTATTTGTAAATTAACAAAACTGATATTAAATATAACTAATATAATTTTTAGTTTGTGAAAAATTGAAAATTGATATCATTAGTTATTTAGTTTTTATAAATGTTGATAGTGTTAGTTATTTTGTTTTGTTATCTTATAATTAAAAATAAATTTATTTATATCTTCTATATATAAGTTATGTTTTTGTTAAAATCTAATTTATTTCCTGCATATTTATATTGAGATTATAAATTTTTCCGTCTTTATGTCTTATATATATAAAAATATACTTATTTTCAATAATAAATACTTATAATCAAAAATATATACATATTCTAATAAATATATTTACTAAAATATCGATTGTATATAAAATCTATAAGATATATAATATCTTTTATATATAACAAATATTATTTTCTAATAATTAATACTTACAATCAAAAATAATATTTTTTAAAAAAAAGTAATTACTTAGTATAAGATAGATATCTTTAAGTCTTCTTTCAAATAATTCGGGGTAATCAACCAATTCTAATCCGAACACAGAATCTGGTAGAGGATCTATTGGCTTAATTGTGGTTGTGTACATGAAAGAGACTTTGAAGTTATGAGTAGAAGTACGATAAGCTCGAGTTGTAGGAGAAACTTGTAGGTTTGTAATGATTTTAGTACTTCATTGTTCAAGAAGTTTTTTGAATTTAGAAATCAATTCATTCTTCTTCACATTATAGTGAATTTTTTCACCGTAATATATATATCAATTAATTAGAAAATATTTTAAAATATTATAAAGGTATTCACATAGATAAATTATTCATAATGTACCTTAAAATTACAAAGAACCATATCAATCGTTTGAATATGTACTTTACTATACATTTTCTAGAGTTTTAGAATTTTAACTTTTATCCTCCAGATTTATTTGTTGGATTTCAACGAAAAACTTTCAGAGAAATACACGATAAAAAAAGAAAATCGAGAGAAAAAAAGAGTGCAAAATTTTTTGGTGTTGTTAAATTTATTCCGAGATATATCTTATATAGATTTCGATTAAAGCTTTTGTTCTATTAGAATTAAGAATATCATCTGTTTGATTTCTTCTAAATATAAGGTATTTGAATTTGGATTAGGAATATTTCAATAAAATATTTTTCTGTTGTTTTATATTGTGTTGAACAATAATATTTAAATTAAGGTTCTTATAAAAATACAAACAAAATCATTTTTAAAACAAACAAACTTATCTTAAGGTTTTTATCAAAATCCAAACAAAAGATTTATTTTCAAACCAACGAAATAAAATCTTAATTGGTTAAAAAAAAAATTTTAACCAACAAAAATCAAATACTAATTGGTTAGAGATTTCATTTTAAACCAACAAAAATAAAATCTAAATGGGTTAAGGTTTTCTTTTTTAACAAACAAAATTTAAATCTTAATTGGTAAGATTTTTTTTTAAAATTAACAAAAATCAACTCTTAACTGGTTGAAGTTTCCTTTTTAATTGTATGTTTTTATTGAAATCCATTAAAAACAAATAATTCATTTTAAAAAATAATCTTATCTAAAGAAAAAGATAAATTAATACTTTAAACAAATTAACCAATCAAAACAAATTTAGAGACTTTAAATCTAATTACTGAATTAAATATAACGTATTTGGTTAATTATTGAATTAGTGTTATTATCATAATTTAACAAACAAAATTTGTTTAATTAAGGATTTTATCATAATCATAACTAATTTATTTGTTAAAATAACTATAACTAACAAAATCAAATTAAGGTTAAAAAACCAATCAAATTAAGGCTCAAAAAGTGATCTAATCATAAAAAAATTTCTATGAACAAAATAAAAAAATTATTGCTACAAAGAGATAAAGATAAGACCATGTGAAAAATTATCTACACAAATGTTACTCAAATTAGTTAGTTAAAATAAATCGACCAATCAAAACAAAACTAAAATATAAAATCTCTATTATTTTATTATCAAGATACGGAAAATCTGATTATAATAAAATCTTATTTATTATAATAGAGATATAAGTTAAAAAAAATTTTATATTAAAATTATGATAAATTATTAATATTATATAGATAAAAATATTAATAAGAATTAGTTAAAGATACAAAAAATCTTATTGCGATAGTTTTATTATAAATAGAGATATCAATTAATTATAAAATATTTTAAATTATTATAAAAATATTCACATGAATAAATTATTAATAACATACCTTAAAATCACAAAGAACAATATTAATCGTTTGACCATGTTTTTTGGTATATACATTCTAGAGATTTAGAATTTTGACTTTAACCTTCCAAGTTTCTTTGCTAGGTTTCAACGAAGAAATTTTAGAGAAATACATGATGAAGAAACAATAATCGAGAGAAAAAATGTGTCAATTTTGTTGATATTATTAAATTCGTCCCGGATGTCTCTTATATAGACTTTGATCAAATTTATATTCTGTTAAGATTAGGAATATCTTTTGTTTGATTTTCTCTAGATATGAAGTATTTAGTTAACTATTGAGTTAATGTTCTTATCATATTTAACAAACAAACAAAATCTATTTAATTAAAGATCTTATCATAATCTTAACAAACTTATTTTCTTGTAAAAACTTAGAAAAAACGTGGCTGATTTAAAATTCAACCAATCAAATCAAATCAATAAAAATTTATTGCCACAAAAAGACAAAGATACAACCGAATCATGTGACAAATTATCTAAACAAATTTTATCACAGACAAATTAATTATCTAATACAAATGGACCAATCATAGATTTTATATCTCTATTATATTATTATAAATTATACAGATAATTCAACGCTGTGATTTTATTATAGTAGAGATAGATTTATGATACATAGAAGTATTTTGTCGGGTTTGGTTCGGATTGACTTCAGTTTGAATTTCGATATACAAAATATCAAGACAGATATATGAACCAAATAAACATGTGTTGAAAAAACAATCAAATCTCACACTATTACGTGGGTTAAATCCTAATAAGGAGAAAGATAAGTACACTATAAGATATATATATATATATATATATTAAAAGTCTAATAAATGCAGTGGAAGAGTCTTATGACAAGGAAAATGAAAAATGGATGGGAATAGTCTAGATCACTCCAATTTATGGTTCACTTTGGTCAACGAGTTCTATTCATATTCCTAAGTTTATTATACTATCTTTGTCCATAATAATATAAGTTGTTTTGATTGATTCCACACATATTAAAAAAAAATTTATTTTTTTTATTCTCAGCAAAAATCTAATCATTTTATCTCAACATTTAATTAAGAAAAGAAAAAAGAAATAATTTTTTACAATAAAAAATAGTTTGTTGTAATTTTTAGTCACTTTTTGTTTTGGGTTTGTAAAACAATTTATATATTTTTTAAAGTTTTTTTTTAAAACAACTTATATTATGAAAGGGAGAAATTATTAATTTACTATATTAGTATTATGATACATAATAGCCCTGTGAATCATGATCCGTATCCGGCCGGATATCCGAATCTGTATCCTTTTTTGATCCGAAAAATAGATATCCGAGCCAAATGGATACGGATACGGATCATGATTTCACTGATCGGCGAATAACGGATACGGATACAGATAATGAAAAATTAAAAATGAATATCCAATTTAAATATATTTTTGAATATTTTAAATATATTTTTGAATATTTTAAATAAAATTTTAAATATTTAATATATTTTTAAAATGTTTTAAGTATTTTATAAAAAGTTAATTTTTAATATTTTTAAATATATTTTTAATAATTTTTAATA
>OVBA01009478.1:0-10535 GCA_900406435.1 Lepidium aucheri | reverse complement strand
TCTATCTCCGGTCATGTGATTGCTTGCTCCATTATCGAGATACCAAGTATTAGTCTCTTGGTTGTTGGTTTCAAATTTACTTGGTATGCAATTCTCTTAATTTAGAAACACAATTTCATGTAGAAATAAATCATTACCTTCTTGTGTTTCTTGGTCGTTTTCATCCTCTTGTGCTTCTTGGAGTTTAAGCAATCGATTAGGACACTTTGATGCAAAGTGTCCGTATTTGTCACAATGGTAACAAATAACCTTAGAGATATCAAAATCTCTGTTTCCCCTTCCACGGCCTCTACCTCTAGAATTCGTTCGACCTCCATGGCGTCTTCCTCTCGATCCTTCACTATAGTTCCTCATATTGTTTTGTGTTTCCGAATACATCAACTCTTTTTGATCGTTTTGAGCTTCTTCATCTTCATCAAGGATTCTTTCTTCATAGGCCTTTAAACGTCCTACTACATCCTCAAAGCATGCGGTTTTAAGATCTAGAAGTTGCTCAAGAGATGCAACCATATGGATATATTTCTTTCTAGGAAGAAACTTGAGGAATTTTTTCACTAATTTTTCTTCTTCAATTTTTCCCCGAGAGAAGAGCACCCTGATGAAATAGTCGATAATTTTCCCACAAATTCATATATTGTATCAGTTTCTTTCATCTTGAGACAGTCAAATTCGGACATCAAGATTTGTAACATAGCTTCCTTAACACGTTCTGCTCCCACATTCCGAGTTTTGATAGCCTCCCATACACCTTTGGCCGTGGTTATTTCACCAACTTGAAGGATCATATCCTCCGGTATCGATTGGAAAAGAAGAGCTATAACCCTAACTACCTAACTACCTAAAATATCTCTTTAAGCTTAATCTAACATAGTTTTGGTAGGATGTTTTGTCTTCAATCTTTTGTTAATCCATCTCTAAATCTATGATTATTTTTAGTGGCTTAAGGCTTTAAGTTTCTTTTGATTTATTAATCTAGTTTTAGTTTAAAATAGTGTTGTAATCTTGGAGCTTAAGGCTCATCTTGAAACTATTAATAAAAGTACTTTGGAAAAAAAAATACATTAAATCATTTCAATTTTTTTATAATTGTACAACTTCTGTCCCCAACTATATGTTTTCTTTTAGTCTAATCTTTTCACCAAACAATTTTTCTAAAACAAATATTCAAATTATCAAATGTATGGGCGATGTAAGGTTGACTAAGAATCAACATTGATTCATTAATAATATTACGGATTTTTTTTACTATGTCAAAGATATTAAAATAACATCATTCATTACATAGCTTTATAAAAACTCTAAAAAAAGAGGATGTAAACACCAATCACATGATTCCTTTATACTAAACTTGGCCAACTTATCTGCACACATGTTGTGTGCTCTTGTTTGTATTGAAAGAAAATAGCCTCAAACATGAAACTCCAATCTCGGATATCAAATGGATAATGATGAAATTTTGGATTCACGGCTAAGGATTTAGAGAAACGTTGTAATATGTGATTCATATGTTGATTATCTTCTTCAAAAACCACTCAGTAACCTAAAGACCAAGTTGATTGAAGGGCCCATATAAGAGATGAGAACTCATATTCCAAGATTGATAATCGACCACCATACTTGCTTGCTCCACAATGTCCAAAACTCCCAACGTGATCGCGAATGATCCAAGCAATGTTAGAAACACCGTTTCCAGCTATATATGTGGCATCATAGTTGCAATTGCATCAACTCAGTTGAGGTTTCTGCTAATGTTCAAGTTAATCTTGCTTCACTAAAACGTGTTTAACAGGCTGAGGCACCTCGTTGATTGCATGGAACTATTCATAAGCACGTCGCATTGTATCATGAATCCTATCAGATCGGTGATTAAATATGAGGTCATTTTAATTAACCCATAGGCGCCAAAAAGTGTAGAATAGATATCACAAGACATCATCAATTCAATTATTTTCGCTGTGTCAAATCAAAGTGGATATTTTTTCTTGCACAGACATTATGGCATCTTGCAGAGAAAACATAGGCAAATTTGAACTTCTTCAAACTACAATCACATACAAACAAGTAAAAGAAGTGTGGTATGTTGTCTCAAACGATGAACAACATCGCAAACATTGTGATGGTGAAGGTAAAGCACAATGTACTAAGTTCTCTGCAACAGCCAATACATCAGAGCTCAGTCTCCAAACAAGGTGCCTTAACTTTGGTTGTATGCGTAATTTCCAAATAGAGGAAGTTAAAATGCTATGTGATTCTAATAGTAGAACATAATTTAAGGAAGATTCGAACAGTTTTGTGGCCAACCAATATCCTGACCGAACAGAGATGTGTATGTGGTTGGTGTATTGCCAAACATAATTATGAAATTGTTCTTTGGTTAGCTCATACTGTTCGATATTCATCTAGAAACTATATTTTTGTTAAACTATGTGCCTCCTTCTTGGAGATTAAGATTAAAACAATATATACAACAAAAAATCAAAAAGGCATATGTACGATTTCTCGGAGCAAGATAAAGTCCAAACTAAGCTCAACGACGTCCAAATGATGTTCTCTTTGAATTTGATGAAGAATTGATTCGGATTATCGATATATATTTGGTGTAAATGAATGTAAAAATCATTATAGGAGATAGCGATGGAATCATCATAATCCTATAGGAAACCGAAATCAGATACTACAGAATTGTTGAGTTATTATAACGGTTGTATTGTGACTAAAAATATTAGTAACAATTTATGACATTTTATATATATGAATTTTATTTGTTTTGAGTTCACAATTTCTTAAATAAATTATTATGATTATGTTCCATAATGTGACAAAATTGTTACCAGATTTATCTATTATGACATTTTTGTTACAAATATCATTTGTAAAAATATTTTTATATTGTGATGAATTTTTTTTTACAAATGATTTATGTAGGAAAAAAGTGAGATCGTTTCAAAGGAGAAAGATCTTTGAGTTGATCGATCCTACCATTTTGTAAACCCAAGTTATATTTTTACTAATATGTGATGTAATGTGATTTGTAATTATGTAGTTGGAAAATTAACTAGAATAGTCGTGGACGATTTGAGATATTTTGATTTCCACTAATACGTAATCTGATTTGTAATATGTAGTTAGAAGAATAACTAGTAGTGGTCATGGATAATTTGGGATAATGTGTAGAAAAGGATCTCTACTATAAGTGGTGATCATCTGTATTAATTTTACCATTCACACCCAAAATATGCAGAACTACAAAAAGAAAAAAAGGTGATGCTCTCAATGCAGTGCAGTTCTGGTTAAAATAAGGACCATGTAGTGGTGGAAGCTTTTCGTTAATGATGTCATTTACCTTTTTCTATAAGAAATAATAATCGGAAAATGGGTTATAAATATTAGATTTGCTTTCATTCTTATTTATTTCAAACTCTCCATCACTTTTTTACTTTGGTGAAGGTAAGTATTTTATATCTATTTTAAGTTTTTAGCATGCTTAATTATTTTTTTAAATTCGAAATTAGGATACACATGTGTTAATTATTTTTTCACATCTTGCTTTTGAAAAAGAAAACCTCTATCATTTTTATTCTTTGCTGGAAAAAGCTTCTAAAATTGTTATATTATTACAAAATATTTTGGAAGTTTAAAATATTTGGTTAAAAATATTTTAATATAATTGTCTCCTAGTATTTACGTAGTGGTTTGCATCTACTATTTACAGCAATTAACACCTTTGAAAACCCTAAACTCCTTGAAAACCCTAAACTTGATTGAGTATCTAATTACACATGATGAACACCCTATTTGGTCCTAATTCCATAATTTCCTAAAACTCCTTGAAAACCCTAAACTTGATTGAGTATCTAATTACACATGATGAAAATAATAAACAAAGCAAAATTGAAGACATAATGAATAAATTGAATTAAATAAAAAGAGAGTTTAGAAATCTTTTCCAAATTGCATAATACAATCTAAATGTCCTTGCTAAAAGTTCCAAAAAGAAAAACTAAAGTTGCTACGAATCAAAAGTGAAACATGTCTCAAAAAGATGAAAAACCCTAATTCTAATATTCCAAAATCATTCTGGTTCAATTAAGTTAAACTAAACAAAACAAATGAAAATTCTGGTTTTCACAAATCCGGTCTGGATGTGGACCGATCGACCACGGATATTTGTGCTGACGTTTCAACTTGTGATTGGTTGGTCTGATGCAGGTTGGTGAATCTTCAGATTGAATGCATTCTTCTTTCAGAGTTGGGATCAATTGATCGAAATGTAGACCGATCGATCTAGGCTGGAACGACTGAATATGGAATGTTGATCGGTCTATTGATCCTATGCTAATCTTCGTAAATGCTAGACCGATCAGTCTAGTTGTAGAATGATCAGTTTACGGGTCATAACGACCTGAGTAAGTGACTGGTCGATCCATCAATCGTACGCATGTCTTGGTAAACGGTCCAAGTGGGGACTAATTGGTCTAAGCTCCTAAAATCAAGTAGTTTTGGTCCTTTTTCCAAGCTCCATATTTGAGAGCCCAAATCAATCCTAGCTCGATTTTGTCCTGAAAATAAAAGAACACAAACAACTCAAAAAATAATAGAAATGAGAGTTAAAAGCCGATAAATACATAGTACATAAACTTCTCCAGACTTAATCTTTTACTTGTCCTCAAGCAAACAGAAAAACCAAAACCAAAAAAGTGAAGTGAAAACGTGGGAACTCATTTTTTCTTAAAGAACACCACAAAAACAATTTCTTTAGTGAGCAACACGAGAATATACCAGACAAGATCGAGATCACTTTGTACTTTCTCTAGACTTTATATCCGACCTCTTAAGTTATTTTAAGTGTGGTCTTATCAACAGAATATCGATTAAAGGACACATGGGTTCTTCTTCAGCCACAACCTGAACACACAGACTATCTTTCCTATAGTTCCTTTCCTCTCTCTTCCCTTACCTTGCAGCTGATTTTTCTCTACTTACCTAGGATATCACTTTATTTTATTTTATCGGCTGCTCTTATTTAATTCAAAGGTGTAGGCGAATAGTGGCCTCACAGGAAGTTTTCTAGGCCTCGTTTCCACCCTTAGGTGATCATTTCTTCAAAAAGTAAAATAATGGGGTCATTGCAAATTTTTCTACCCATTCACTTCAAGAAAAATCATCTTATCTTTTTCTTTTGGCTCATCAAGTTCCATGACTTCTATTTCTAGTATAGAGAAATTTGAAAGGTTGAGAGAGGAAACCATTCTCACACAGATTAGTCTTTCAGGATTAAAGAGAGAACCCGATCCAATGTATGCCAAACCCCTTGACAAGACAATTTAGTCAAGTTAGGTGTGAAGTTAGCATGAGATTCTTCGAATACCTGAAAGGATATGGATAACGTTAAGAAGGTGCATGATCTCTAGGCTTTCCAACAATCATAGATCTCTGTCAAGCTTGAGTCACTTGAGTTCTTGAAAAATGTGGTTGTTCCTCGAAAATTCATAGATCCTTACAACAATTTGACTCAATAGAACAAAAAACTTAAAAAGACTCAAAAAGGAAACAAAAGAAAGAAATATGGTGTTAGTCACAGAAAGTGTCCTCCCCCGTACTTACTACACACTGTCTCGGTGTGAAAATAAACCTGAAGGAAGCATGACTTACACAAAAAGAAAAGGAAATCAGAAAAAAAACATGCGAGACGTATTGATGAACCTGGATAAGGGATCGACCGATCTACTATGAGATCGATCGATCTGTTGTACTCGAGCTCGCGATCATTTATGGTTTTTTATATGGATCATAGGCTAAATCTTTATATTCCTTTGGATCATCTAATCCAAGGGTAGATCAATTGATCTTGGGACTCGTTAGCATGAAACTATCGATCGCATCATCCAGTTTGGTCTCTAGATCATATACTACTATTTTTTGCTCTACATATCGAATGTTCTTCAACTGGGTCGATCGATCTCGAACACACGACCTGTTTCTGCACTAAAACACACAACAACTAAAAACCCAAAAAAAGTTAAAGTAAAAAGCAAAAAGAAAATAAAAACTCTACAGTAGGTTTCTTTCCACTCAACGCTTGTTTAAAGTGATTAGCTTAACTTAATTACTGTCTAAGTAGTAGATGGCTCATCGAGAGGAACTGTGTCGCCCTCGGTGATGTCCATGTCTGTGAGGTATGCCTTTAAACGTTGTCTATTGACCAAAAATTCGCCTCATGTAGCATCCAACAATACTACAGTTCTATACAACATCACTTCCAAAATAGTGAATGGTCTGGACCACCTTGATCTAAGCTTTCCTGGAAAGAGTTTTACACGAGAAATGAATAAAAGCTATTGATCATTAGCAGCAAAACATCAATTAACGATACACTTTTCATGGTAAGCTTTTGTTCGCTCTTTGTAGATCTGAGAGTTCTCATAAGGCATGTGAAAAATCTCCTCCAGCTCATGTAGTTTTATTGTCCGTCAATCAAAGGCATGCTTGATGTCAAAATTCAACAACTTCACAGCCCGGCTACCTTGTATTTGAGCTCTACTAGAAGATGACATGACTTGCCATAGACAAGATGAAATGACGTTGTCCCTAGAGGTGTCTTGTAGGCGGTTCTGTATGTCCAAAGAGCTTCGTCGAGCTTAGCAGACTAATCCCTTCTTTTTGTACCAACCGTTTTTAGGAGGATGTGCTTGATCTCCTCGTTAGAAATCTCAACCTGATCACTAGTCTGAGGATGGTAAGTTGTAGCAACATTATGTTTGACATCATATTTCTTCAAAAAGCTTTTAAAGGTCTTGTTGATGATATGAGAGCCACTATCACTGATGACAATGTGTGGTACACCGAACCTCGGGAAAATGATGTTCTTGAACATCTTCAGGACTACCTTAGCATTGTTTGTTGGGCTCGCCAGCATTCCAACCCATTTTGACACATAGTCCATTGCTACCAAGATGTACTATTGCCAAAAAAATGATGGGAAAAGTCTCACAAAATCGATTTCCCACACATCACCTCAACCTCGAGAATAAAATTTTAAGGCATCTCATTCATCTTGCTTAGATTGCCTTGCCTCTGGCATGAGTCACACTTAGAGACAAAAGCATGTGTATAACAAAACGTAGTAGGCCACTAAAAACCAGCGTGAAGAGCTTTAGACATAGTCTTGAATGTAGCAAAGTGTCCTACATAAGAAGAACCATGGCAATGAAACAAGATTCTCGATATTTCTTTTTCAGGGACACATCATCTGAAAATACCATCACGATATACCAGAAATTTTGTTTGATGTCACGAAGGAACTTTTACTTCCGATAGCCAAAGAAGTTTACAGGTTCCATCTCTGCAGCCAAGTAATTCGCGACCTCTACAAACCAAGGGATATTGAGAGGCTTGGGCTTGCGCACAAGCGCACGAGATGTATCACACCCAATACCAATGAAGGAAACATGCTCTTCTATCACACTATCATTTGGAGGCACCTTATCTTTAATTCACAGTCTGGACATATGATATGCAACACAATTCTCAATGTTTTTCTTATCCTTTATCTCGAGATCAAACTCTTATCGGAGGAGAATCCATCTAAAGAGCCTTGCTTTTACATCTTTCTTTGACAAAAAATATCTCAAAGCAGCATGGTCAGTATGCACAATCACCTTTGACCCCACCAAATTTGACTTGAACTTAAAACAATAGCAAGTAGCTCTTTCACAGTAGTAGTGTACTTACGGTGCGCATTATCCAAAGTCCTTCTCGTATAATAGATGGCATGTAGCTTCTTATCTTTTTGGTATCCCAAAACAGCACCCACCACATAGTCACTAGCATCATATATTAAATCAAAAGGTGATTCCTATTCTTGTGGTTGAACGATGGGCGCACTTACAAGGCTCCTATGATTCGTGAGAAAGGTTTCCAGACATGCTCATCGAATTCAAACTTTACATCCTTACACAATAGTTGTGTCAATGGTCTAGCTATCCTCGAAAAGTCTTTGATAAATCTCTTGTAAAATCCAGCATGTCCCCTTAACTGAAGTTGGAGGCTGCAAGCTAGTCATGACTTTTATCTTTGCTCTGTGAACTTCGATCCCATGCTCAAAAATTGTGTTCCCCAAAACGATCCCATTATAATCATGAAATGGCATTTTTCCAGTTCAGCATGAGATTATTTCCTCACAGCGCTTGAGTACCCTACACAAATTAGAAAGACACGAAGAAAAAGAAGATCCATAGACAAAAAAATAATCTGGCACTGGAAAGTTGCTGGAGCACTACACAATCCAAATGGCATTCTACGTTAAGCAAAAGTACCATAGGGACATCTGAAAGTAGTCTTCTCCTCATTGTATGGGTGGATGGAAATCTAAAAGAAACCTTAATAGCCATCTAAGAAAAGTAAGGATGGTCAACCAATCTTTCAAGCATTTGATCGATGAATGGTAAAAGGAAATGATCTTTTATGGTGGCCAAATTTAGCCTCCTAAAATTGATACATAGCCTATGACATGTGACAGTTCTAGTTGGTATCAATTCACCCTTATCGCTTTTAATTACAGTCATGCCCCTCTTCCGTTTTTAGGATCTACATGCACTGGTCTAACTTAATTACTATCAGAAATAAGAAATATGATCCCATCCTCTAAGGGTCTCATTATCTCTTTCTTAACAACATCTTTTAGATTCAGGTTTAACTGTCTCTGATGTTCTATAGAAGTCATCGATTCATCCTCCAAATGTATCGTATGTATGCAAAGATCAAAGGAGATTCCAGTAATATCATCAGCATTTTGTCCATCTTAAACTTCATGACTATATTGCTTAGGTGGATGTCTATTTGACCGTTCTTAACATCAATGATTGCTCCTTGTCTTCTTGAAATTTTTGAATCCCAAGCGCTTTGCATCAAAGTATGGCATCAGATTCACACTGGAACCTAAATCACACAGAGAACAGGCAAACGTTAGTGGTCCAATCTGGATGAAAAGGACAAATCTCCTTGGATCCTTTTCTTTCTTAGGCATCTGATTCTGAAGAACAGCACTGCATTCCCGTGTAACCATCATGACCTTGTCTTCTCTTGTGAGCTTGTTTGTGACTAATCCCTTAACATAGCTCTTTAGGGAAAGAATCATCTGCAGTGTGTCAACAAATGGTAGCTTTTCAGACAAATCAGCAAGCATCTATTTGCACTTAGCTGCTTCCAAGTCTTTCTGAGACTTCTTTAGTGGAATAGGATAAGAAACTTTTAGCACATACACTTTCTCGACGGCTAATGGTGCCTTCTAAATTATTCCGGTGCAGCCTTTCCTTGGTCCTTTTTGGCCACATCGTCATCATCTGTAAGTTGAATCACCATATCATGTTTTGTAGTATTTATTGCAACATGTTCAAGTTCTCTGCCACTCATATCTGTGATAGTTTTGCAGTTTCTGTGGCTTCTCTCATTCATTCCTGATAATGCTCCTTGAGTTCTCTGAAACCCTTGTAAGAATTTGTGTCATTTTATATATATGAATTTTATTTGTTGCTAATTCATAGTTTTTTAAATAAATCAATGTGACTATGTTCAGTAATGAGACAAAATTATTACTAAATTTATTAATTGTAACACTCTTGTTACGAATAATTTGTAGTAATATTTATATATTGTGATGAAATTTTTTACAAATGATTTGTATAGAAAAAACGAGAGATTGTTTCAAAGGAGAAATATCTTTGAGTTGATCCTTCCATTTAGCAAACCTAAGTTAGATTTTTACATATATGCGATGTGATATAATATTATGTGATTTGTAATTATGTAGTTAGGTTAACTAGAATGGTCATGGACAATTTAGGATATTTAGATTTCTACTAATACGTGATCTGATTTATAATTGTGTAGTTAGAAGAATAACTAGCAGTGGTCATGGACAATTTAGGAAAATGTGTAAATTTGAAAGTTTTTGAAATTACTTTTTACCGTAGAGTAAGTTTTAGTTGTTTGGTATGTTTTATGGTTTTGAATGGTGTATGAGAGAAAAGTAGTTCTACTGTAAGTTAGGGTCATCTGTATTAATTTTACCATTCACACCATAAATATGCAGTACCACAAAGAGAAAAGAAACAGTGATGTTTAGCCTGCATTGCAATAGCTAGTTAANGGAGGATAATTTTGAGATACTGGCTTTGAATGTAACACAGGAGAGATGCAGAAGAATGGTAGGTGGGGCCATCTGCACTATTTTTTACCATTCAAACAATAAAAACAAACTAATAAATGCAGATAAAATTCTGCAGATGAGACAAAATGCAGAAAAAAGCCAAGTCATGCACAGCCTTGGCTATGACACCCAGGACGCCCAATCTGCATTTTCTATTTTTTTTTTTTTTTTTTAAATTCTGTTTATTATGCTTATATAAACAAAACAAATACTACTACTCACTCCACATTCTTCTTTCTCTCTCTCGAAAGGTATAATTTTTTTTCTCTTTGCAATCTTTTTTTTTTCTTTTGCTTAATCAACAACTTATTAATATACAAAGTTATTA
>OVBA01009475.1:0-10540 GCA_900406435.1 Lepidium aucheri | reverse complement strand
TAATCTCCACCATTTCTATCCTCTAGAAGCACCCTTGGATCGTGTATCATGGAGTCTCATCATTGGGGTCAATCTGACGTTCCTCGAAGTTGATTACTGCGAGGTAGACACGCGCGACATGATCCTTGGGTTTCCATCCGGCTGTTTTGAGTGCCATCAGCTCTTCTTCTGGCATGGAATCGTTTATTGTGTCTATATCTTCTACCATCATCATTGATAAGTGGTCATTTACATTGTTCTCCACCCATGGTTTATCCACTATCTCCATGTCAAACTCTTGGAGAGGAAGTATCCATCTAAGAAGCCTTGGCTTGGCATCTTTCTTCTTCATGAGGTACTTCAAGGCAGCATGGTCAGTATGGACGATGACCTTGGAACCGACCAGGTATGACCTGAATTTCTCAAATGCAAAGACTACAGCCAGCAGTTCTTTTTCGGTTGTTGCATACTTGATTTGATGTCATCAACTATCCTACTTGTATAGTAGATGACATTCAACTTTTTGTCCTTCTTTTGCCCAAGGACCGCTCCTACCGCATAGTCACTAGCATCACATGTGATCTCGAATGGTAGAGTACAGGGTGCTTGGACAATGGGTGCTGAAATAAGTGCTGACTTGATAGTCTTAAACGCTTTCATGCACTCCTCATCAAACAAGAACTTTGCCTCTTTGCATAATAGGCGAGTGAGCGGTCGAGCTATCTTTGAAAAGTCATTGATGAACCTCCTATAAAACCTGGTGTGACCCAAGAAGCTTCTAATATCCTTTACCATCTTTGGAGGTTGCAACTGAACAATTACATCTATCTTGGCTTGATCAACCTCAATACCCTTCTTGGAAATATTGTGCCCCAATAGAATCCCTTCCTTGACAATGAAGTGACATTTCTCCAAATTAAGCACCGAGTTGGTCTCCACACACCATCTTAATACCCTGCACAAATTTGACAAACAAGAGGAGAAGGAGGAGCCATAGATGGAGAATATAGACTTCTACCATCTCGATTAAATCTGAAATATAGACATCATGCAACGTTAGAAAGTAGCAGGAGCATTGTAAAGAACAAATGGCAGTTGTTTATAAGCAAAAGTGCCATAATGACAAGTAAAGGTTGTTTTCACTTGATCATCTAGGTGTATAGGGATTTGGAAGAATCCACTATACCAATCTACAAAGCAATAATACTTGTGGTTCGCTAGACGTTCCACCTTTTGATTAATGAAAGGCAATGTGAAGTGATCTTTCCTAGTTGATGAATTGAGTTTCATATAATCTATACACATCATATGCCCCGTAATGGTCCTAGTTGGTATCATTTCATTTTTATCATTCTTAACCACAGTAATACCTCCCTTTTTTGGAACAGGGGAAACCCATTTCGTATCGGAGATGGGATAGATTAAATCCGCATCAAGCAACTTGAGGATTTCCTTTTTTACTACCTCTTTAAGGTTTGGGTTCGACTGGGTCTCTATGCTAGAGTGAGATTCATCTTCTAAGTGAATTCTATGCATGAAAAAGCTAGGTGAGATTCCTTTAATGTCTTCAAGTGAATAACCTATAGCTCTTCTAAAGCGTTTAAGTTCGGCCAACAACATTTCAAGTTCCTCATCATTTAAAGCATCATTAACAATCACATGATATGTGTAATTAGGGCCTAAGAAAGCTTAGCCCAGCGGGAACTGTTTTCATTTACACTTTTGGTGCCTTAAGTTCTGACCAATCATCTTGGACTGTCTTAAAGGTTCCCTCGGTGTTGTCTGCTGCGAGGTGCATGACTGAGTGCTTAGCAGATTTGGTGATTCCTTTTTCCAAATG
Organism: Lepidium aucheri; assembly: GCA_900406435.1. Classification (NCBI taxonomy): domain Eukaryota; kingdom Viridiplantae; phylum Streptophyta; class Magnoliopsida; order Brassicales; family Brassicaceae; genus Lepidium; species Lepidium aucheri. Next base: position 8,721 of record OVBA01009475.1, on the reverse strand, counting down.
GCTTGGGATCCTTTTTACTGCTTGTTCACTCTTAGTATCCGACTCCACCAGTTCCTCAATCACAACCGAGCTTCTTGCTGGTTGATGAGCATCCAAAAGCTTCCTATAAAACTCAGCTTCGATATGCAAATACTCATCTCGAATTGGTGTGGTTAACATGATTTGCAAGTGATCCTTTGTAAGCAATTCCTCGAGCAGCTCATTTTTTAAATCTTCTATCTCTTGGATTCAGAATGCTTGGTTCTCAATGGTGGGTTTCCTCAATACACCTTCAATTTGGAACTTCATTTTGATATTTTGTCCAAATTCAGCTCTATTATTCCATTTCTCACATGAATCAAAGCTCCAGCTGTAGCTAAGAAAGGCCTACCAAAGAGCAAAGGATCTTTTGGTTCTTGATCAATTTTGAGCACAACAATGTCTATCGGAATTTGCACTCCTCCCACATTAACCGTTAAATCTTTAAGCATTCCATGTGGTAAGATTGATCGGCAAGTATCAATGAGATCTTGCATGCTTTGAAAGTTCTGAATCCTAATCTTTTTGCAACCGAGAGAGGCATAAGACTTATTGTAGGTCCTAAATCACACAAGCAATTGTGGAAGGATAGCATTCCGAGAGAACAAGGGATGGTAAAGGTACCGGGATCCGCTAAAATATGATTGCGCTAATCTCATGAGTTAGTATCACTTCTCCTTTGATCTCCTTAGTGTTCTCTTTTAACGCATCCTTGAGAAACTTGTGGTAAGAAGGCATCAACATAAAAGCATCGACTAGTGGGATTGTGAGCTCGATGTCTTTAATTTGTTTCAAGAGCAGAGTCTTATATTTCTCAACAATGTTCTTTTTAAACCTCTTTGGAAAGCGTAGGTCGGGTTTAATGGATGAAGACGAGTTGCTTTTATGTGAATCCGCTGTCCAGATTTCAGCTCGCTGTGTTGCTTTGGGAGCAGTGACGGTGAGGAACGTTGAGGCGATGTTATCTGGCAGAGTTTTTGCTATAGCATTATGCCCTCGTTCTGTGGTGGTGCGAGGCAGACTATTGAGTGTCTTAGAAGATCTTAACTGTCTGGAGATCTTTATACGTGAACAATTTCCCCCCTCCTCAATTATATTATCCTTAGTATCAGCGGCCTGAGCATTGCTAATAACCATCTTCTGTTCCGTGTTGAGTTCTGAAGTACTGTAGGAGGCCCTGTTGTTGGTGTGAGGTGTATGAGCGAGGCTTTTCTCTGAAAGTGGAGAACGCAAAGGAGTGATTGGTGTTGTTCTACTTGCAGAAGTCTTGTGTCTATGTCCTCGATCTTACGGTTGATGTCTGAATACTTGCTATCATTTTGGTCATTAATCTCAGCAAACTTCTGTGTGAGCTCTGTAGCCACAACCTTTTGCCTCAAAATATCACTTGTAACATATCCAATACAGCGGGTTCTGAGACGGTTGGAGTGTCGGTACGTTGAAGCAAACTGATCTTGTTGATTCTAGTCTATTCATCGGTAGGGACAGGTTCTGGTCTAGTCCGTAGCAAACAGTCCATTTTGGCATTCATTATACCAATTTTCTTGTCGGGGCTGAGTCGGTAGAATAGACTCCGCTAGTTGCATCACCTTCATTATACTGTTCTTGAGCTTGAACAATGTTGGCAATGAGCTCCCATCCGACAGTTATATCCTTGTGCATAAAGTTACGATTGCTTGCATTGTCAAGCAACGTTCCATACCTCGACCAAATTCCTCGGTAGAAGGTGCTGAGTAAGGACTCAATTTTGTAGCCGTGATGTAGAATTAAGAGAAGTAGTCTTTGAACCGGTCCCATGCTTGAGGGAAACTTTCGGACAGCTTTGGGGAGAAATGAAAGATTGCTGTACGGAGTTTTGCAGTGCGGGAAAGGGAGTAGAACTTGTTCAAGAAAGCCTTCTTGCACTCAACCCATGATGTGTTCTGGCCGGGAGGTAGATGTTTTTCCCAGTTTTGAGCCTTCTCCGCAAGGGAAAACAGGAATAAACATAGTCTGAGTCCATCATTGTTCAATCCGTCGATTTGGGTTGTTCCACACAACCTTTCAAACTAATCGAGGTGCTCAAGTGGATCTTTTCATTGCAATCCATGAAATTTAATGCGTTGAACCATAGCAATGAGGCTACCTTTAATCTCAAAAGTCTGACTGGATACGGGTGGTGGGTTGATTTCGTATCGAGGAGAATAGGTTGTTGGTTCGTCGTTGCACCTATCATCCGTGTGGTGTTGTGTTCAGAGCGTCCGAGTAGTCCTGATCGGTATACTCTTCTGTTGATGAAGTGGCCATGTCGAGGACTGGAAACGGGGAAGGAAAAGTTGCCTGAACTCGGGGCTGGACAGTGAGTATAGACTTTGAGTAGAGGCTGGTGTTGTACTGCACTCGCATTCAGCCTTTGAGGAATACCTGCGAGGCCTACAAATGCAGCAAAAAAAAAATAACTTTATCAATAGGATAGGAACTTGGTCATTGAAGATCCAAGTTCTGAAGCACAAGCAAATGATTGAACATAAAATAAAGGCGAACTTGATCCTAAAAAGAGAAATTTCCTAATTAAAATCAAGCAATTCTGATTTGGCAACAACTCCAATTTGATAAAAGGTTTTTACAAGCACTTTTTATCAATTCATTGTGGTAAGTTGGAATGGTGAGTGATGGGTGTTTGTCGAACCAATACTCAGAATGATGACAAGCAATTAGGACTAATCAACCTATCTAGTTCAACCTCAACTCGATGGGAAGAAATCTCTCACAAGTATACCATCCTAATACATGACAATAAGACAAAATAGCATGACAATAAGACAAAATGGAATTCAAAAACAGAGCATGAAAAAGTAAAATTACATCTAAACAAGAAATCTGCAAATAAGGAGATGGGTAAGGAGGAACAAGGTTGGCAATCAATGTGAAACTATGGAGGAACTCGGTTTCATAACAACCCGATCGGGAATTAACCTAAAACGAGGGGATTGCGGTTCAATCAAGTCGCTCTCGCGATCATGAACCTTCACACGAGGAAACTCCAAACCTACCCTAGTAAAGGAAATTAGATCAGGTGAGCATGAAGATCGGACCCTCTAAAGGCTAGTAATCACATAAGGAATCCAAACTCATGGCCCAAATGAAGACCAATCTAGATATAGCTAAGATCGGCACCTCGGCGATCCCTAGTCCGCCATGGGGAAACTGATCCGAGTTCAAGTGGCCAGAATGAAATCGGCATTAAGATCACAAGATCTAGTAAGATCTTGTCTAATCTAACCAAAACCAACCTAGATCTACAAAGATTCACATCTATCTACCTCATTTCCTCCTTACGCAAGGTTGATCTACTCACTCATGGCGGGTGAGAGCTCAAACCTTGGTGAACAAGTAACCAACATGAATACCAAAGATCAAATTAACTTCAAACAATCATTCGGATTAGAGTTCTAAAAACTTAGAGCAAATCTAAAAACTTGCATAAAGGTAAAAGCATAAGATGCCAAAATTTGCGCCTTAAGGGTCTATTTATAGCCTAAACAAACATAAACCTAGTCTCTTGGTCAAACCGTCTCAAAATGGTCAACAAGTGTTATTTTGAGGTGGTCCTCGAAGTAGGAGATCGAGGTTTGGGTGCGAGGTGGGCTCTTTCTTCAAACAGGTGAGGTTTTTGTGTCATCCTTCGGGGCTTCTCACGAGGTAAGAGTGGGAGGTGGGGTTCTTCAATTAATCCTCGTTGTTGATGGTGTGAGGCTGAGGTTTGAGGGAGTTCTGAGCTCTGACTTTTCTGCTCCTTTGTTCATTCACTTCTTCCCAATTTTTCCTGGTCCGTTCCTTGCGTCCATTTGGTTCCAAAATGCTCCTTTAACACCTAAATCGGTTACATATGCAAAATGTATGGTATGCAAGTGCAAAACATAGAAGTGAATCTAAAAGGACTCTAGAATGGTGAAAATGCTATGATATGGATGGAAAATGAATCTAAGAATTGTCCTAAAAAGCATTAAAAATCTTATATATCAGCAAGGAAGAGGATATTCACACACTGGACCGCACCAAGATCGACAAGAGCCACATAGAAGTCTTTTCAAGAAGTGCGGAGAAGATCAAGGACTCAAGCCAAGACCAAGCCACACGTCAAGAAGAAGACCAAGACATTCAAGAACCTGATCAAGAGAGCCAAGAATCGTCAAGACTTGAGCTAGAAGCAACCAACAAGGCTTGACCTCTTATTTGACCCAACAACGTATGTTTTATAATTTATTTAAATGTCTTTGCAGATCTACCAAGCCCATCGGCTCCAGCACCTAAAGATAGAGAGTCTTAGAATCCTCTAGGCCTTTAATTAATAAAGTGGACTGAGGCTTCAACTTGTGAAGCAAGGCCCCACATTAAACTTTAGTTTGTTTGCTTTTGTCTCTTGTTTGTTAATGGGCTGCGACCCATCTTTTGTTTGCTTTCCTTTGAGTTGAGTTTGCCTTACACCTAGCTGAGAGGACCATTAATAAGCTCCCCTTGCAGCCCTGTAACATTTTTAACTTTTATCAATAAAGAGACGAACGTTTTCTTCAAACTTAACCAAAAAAGCCTTAGCCGCTTGTATATAGCTTCAACCGCACGTCTAGATCTTGAATGGATTCCCCTTGATCAAGACGTGTTCGAGTGTATCTAGAAGCCTACCATTCTTCTTGTGTATCGCTCGTCATTCCACCACTTTTCCGTCGAGTTCGCTATCTTCTAAAAGGAAGTACTCACGTTTCCCTTTTAAGAAGAACCCATTCCCGTCAACCTTAGAAAAGCACCTTGAGGCTTGTATCAGTATAAGTGCTAGTCAAACATTCTCTATCAGCTTAAGGTTACTAAACAAGTGGTGAGAAGCATATAAGTCAATATCAAGAGAGTGAGATGGTTTGTGAGATTCGTAAGTGCTAGTTCACTATTCTCTACCAACTTAAAGTTTCTCGACAAGTGGTGAGAAACACATAGGTCAAGAACAAGAGAGTTAGATGGTTCATGAGAGTAGTAAATGCTACTGAAACGGTCTCTATCAACTTAAGGTTTCTAAATAAGTGGTGACAAGCAAGTGAATCAACAAAAAAAAGATTTAGACGGTTTGTGAGAGTATAAGTGCTAGTTCAACGTTCTCTATAACCTTAAGGTTACTCAACAAGTAGTGAGAAGCACATAAGTCAATAACAAGACAGTTAGACAGTTTATGAAAGTAGTAAGAGCTAGTTACACGATCTCTATCAACTCAAGGTTACTAAACATGTGGTGAGAACCACATATGTCAATACCAAGAGAGTAAGATGGTTTGTGAGAGTCGTAATTGCTACTTAAACGATCTAAATCAAGATAAGTTTACTAAACAAATGGTGAGATGCACATGAGTAAATAACAAGAGTTATATGATTTATGTGAGTACTAAGTGCTAGTTCACCGTTCTTTATCAACTTAAGGTTACTAAACAAATGGTGAGAAGCACATGAGTCAATACCATGAGAGTTAGACAGTTTGTGAGAGTAGTAAGTGCTAGTTCAACGTTCTCTATCAACATAAGGTTACTAAACAAGTGGTGAGAAGCACATGATTCAATAACAAGAGAGTTAGACGGTTTGTGAGAGTAGTAAGTGCTAGTTCAATGTTCTCTATCAACTTAAGGTTACTAAACAAGTGGTGAGATGCACATATGTCAATAACAAGAGAGTTAGAAGGTTTGTGAAAGTACAAGTGCAAGTTCAACGTTCTCGATTAAATTAAGGTTACTAAACAAGTGGTGAAAAGCACATAAGTCAATAACAATAGGGTTAGACGGTTTGTGAGAGTATAAATGCTAGTTCAACGTTCTCTATCATTCTAAAGTTTGTTAACAAGTGGTGAGAAGAACATGAGTCAATAACAAGAGAATTAGCTGGTTTGTTAGAGTAGTAAGTACTACTTACACGTTCTCTATTAACTTCAGGTTACTAAATAAGTGGTGCGAAGCACGTGAGTCTATACCAAGAGATATAGACGGTTTGTGAGGGTATAAGTGCTACTTCAACGTTCACTATCAAATTAAGGTTACTAAAAAATTGGTTGGAAGCACATAAGTCAATAACAAGAGAGTTAGACGGTTTGTAAGAGTATAAATGCTAGTTCAATGTTCTCTATCAACTTAAGGTTACTAAACAAGTGGTGGGAAGCACATGAGTTAATAACACGAGAGTTAGACGGTTTAGGTGAGTTGTAAGTGCTAGTTCAACGTTCTCTATCAACTTTTTGTTACTAAACTAGTGGTGAGAAGCACTTTAGTCAATAGTAAGAGAGAGTCAATAGTAAGAGAGAGTCAATAGTAAGAGAGAGATAGACGGTTTGTGAGAGTACAAGTGCTAGTTTAATGGTCACTATCAATTTAAGGTAACTAAACAAGTGGTGAGAAGCACATAAGTCAATAACAATAGATTTTATGGTTTTTGAGAGTATAAATACTAGTTCAACGTTCTCTATAAGTTACTAAACAAGTGGTGAGAAGTACATGAGACAATAACAAGAGAGCTAGATGGTTTGTGAGAGTCGTAAGTGCTACTTAAACGTTCTCTATCAACTTAAGGTTACCAAAAAAGTGGTTAGAAGCACGTGAATCAATAACCATAGAGATACACGGTTTGTGAGAGTATAAGTGTTTGTTCAACGTTCACTATCATTTTAAGGTTACTAAACAACTGGTGAGAAGCACATAAGTCAATAACAGGAGAGTTATATGGTTTGGGAGAGTAGTAAGTGCTACTTAAAGGTTCTCTATAAAGTTAAGCTTACTATACAAGTGGTGAGAAGCACATGAGACATAAACAAGAGAGTTAGACGGTTTGTAAGAGAGTAAGTGCTAGTTCAACGTTCTCTATCTACTTAAGGTTACTAAGCACGTAGTGGGAAGCATAGAAGTCAATAACAAGAGAGCTAGACGGTTTGTGAGAGTAGTAAGTGCTAGTTAATTGTTCTCTATCTACTTAAGGTTACTAAACAAGCGGTGAGAAACACATAATTAATAATAGGAGAGTGTGAAGGTTTCGGAGAGTATAAGTGCAAGTTTAACGTTCTCGATAAACTGAAGGTTACAAAATAAGTTGTGGAAAGCACATAAGTCAATAACAAGAGGGTTAGGCGGTTTGTGAGAGTTTAATTGCTAGTTCAACATTCATAATCAACTTAAGGTTACTAAACAAGTGGGGAAAAGCACATAAGTCAATGACAAGAGGGTTAGACGGTTCGTGAGAGTAATTACTAGTCCAATGTTCTGTATCTTCTTAAGGTTACTAAACAAGTGGTGAGAAGCACATGAGTCAATAACAAGAGAGTTAGATGGCTTGTGAGAGTATAAGTACAAGCTCAACATTCTCGATCAACTTAAGGTTACTAAACAAGTTGTGAGAAGATTATATGTCAATAACATGAGAGTTAGATTGTTTGTAAGTGTAACTTTAACTTCAACGTTCTCGATCAACTTAAGGATACTAAACAAGTGGTGAGAAGCACATAAACCAATGGCAAGAGATTTAGATGGGTTTTGAGAGTTAAGTGCTAGTTTAACGTTCACTATCATCTTAAGGTTACTAAAAAAGTGGTGAGAAGCACATGAGTCAATAACAAGAGGGTTAGATGGTTTGTGATAGTAGTAAGTTCCATTTCAACGTTCTCTATCAACTTAAGGTTCCTAAACAAGTTGTGAGAAACACGTGAGTCAATAACAAGAGAGTTAGACGGTTTGTGAGAGTATAAGTGCTAGTTCAACGCTCACTATCGACTTAAGGTAAATAAACAAGTGGTGAGAAGCACAAAATTAAATAACAAGAGAGTTAGACGGTTTGTGAGAGTAGTAACTGCTTGGTAAACGTTCTCTATCAACTTCAGGTTACTAAACCAGTAGTGAGAAGTGCATACGTCAATAATACGAGTGTTACAAGGTTTGTGAGAGTAGTAAGTGTGAGTTCAACGTTCTCTATCAACATAAGGTTATTAAACAAAATGGTGAGAAGCACATGAGCCAATAACAAGAGAGTTAGACGGTTTCTGAGAGTAGTAAGTGCTAGTTAAACGTTCCCTATTAACTTACGGTTACTAAACAAGTAGTAAGAAGCACATAAGTCAATAACAAGAGAGTTAGACGGTTTGTGAAAGTAGTAAGTGCTATTTCAACGTTTACTAGCAACGTAAGGTTACTAAACAAGTGGTGGGAAGCACAAAAGTCAATAACAAGAGAGTTGGACGGTTTTTGAGAGTATAAGTGTGAGTTCAATGTTCCCTATCAACATAAGGTTTCTAAATAAGTGGTGAGACGCACATGAGTCAATAACATGCGAGATAGACGGTTTATGAGAGTTGTAAATACTAGTTCAACGTTCTCTATCAACTTAAGGCGTCGCACATGATTTCAAACGGTAAACTCCAGTCTGGTGCTTTGACTATGGGCGCTGAGACAAGAGCTGACTTGATAGTCTTGAAAGCTTCCATACACTCTTCATCGAACGAGAACTCCACTTCTTTACATAACAGGCGAGTGAGTGGCCGAGCTATTTTTGAGAAATCTTTGATGAACCTCCTATAGAAACCGGCATGACCCAAGAAGCTTCTAATGTCTTTCACAGTCTTTGGAGGTTGTAACTGAACCATAACATTTATCTTAGCCTGATAAACCTCAATCCCTTTCTCAGAAATCTTGTGTCCCAAAACGATCCCTTCCTT
>OVBA01009474.1:0-10543 GCA_900406435.1 Lepidium aucheri | reverse complement strand
TCAAGCATATGATTGCTCATCCAAAAATAATTTTACGATGAAGGCAGTGCTAATGTGGACAATAATTTTACGATGAAGGTTCATGATCCCCCACCATCGTATCAATCTGGGCTGAAATTGAAGCAGAACTTGATTATTATGGTGCTCTAGCAACAGTTCCCCGTGGGGGTAATTGGCATTATCCAGGAAATATGCCGGACCATTATGGACAACATCACAATTGGCACAAAATGAGTATATTTTGGGAGCCACCATATTGGAAAGATTTTCTCATTTGACACATTTTCGATGTGATGCACATCAAGAAGAATTTTTTTGAGAATATCATCCATACAATACTTAACGTAGCAGGCAGAAGTAAAGATAACAAAAAATCACGGTTAGACTTGCCAGATATTTGGGCTAGAAGTGAGCTGCATATAAAAACGATGGCAGAATTCCAGTTCCCATATTTAGGTTGTCATCAGAAGTGAAAACTCTGTTATTCAGTTGGGTGTTATCAGAAGTGAAATTTCCTGATGGATATGTTTCGAATCTCTCCACATGTGTTTAGAAAAGGCAAAAGTTTGCAGGGATGAAGAGTCATGACTGTCATGTGTTCATGCATCGGCTATTACCATTTGCTTTCGCCGAGTTACTTCTGAAAAATATACATGAAGCACTTGCAGGTAATAATTGAACATAATTGAGTAGTAATTAAGTAATTAATATACATCTATATATATCACTTTCATATAAAAGTGTTTTATATATTGTAGGTATTGGGGCATTTTTTCGAGATTTTTGTCCACGAACACTCACAGTAGAAGGTTTAGAACAAATTTCAACGAATATTCCGATCTTGTTGTGCAACTTAGAGAAGATATTTCCGCCTTCGTTTTTTGATGTTATGGAACATCTCCTAGTTCACCTTCCTCATGAAGCATTACTTGCTGGACCGGTTAATTTTCGATGGATTTACCCTTTTGACGTTTTATGAAAAATTTGAAAGGCAAAGCAAAGAATCTGGCAAAACTGGAAAGGTCAATCGTTGCTGGTAGTCTGACAAAAGAAACATCTAACTTCACATCGTACTACTTTGCACCCACTGTTCACACACGAAAAAGAGCAGCTAGGAGATACGATGATGGTGGAGTGGCCTTAACTTATGCAGTAGAAGGAGTTCCTGATATCTTTCGCTCTATTGGTCGGCTTAGTGGGAAATTGAAAGAAGTTTGGTGGAGTAGTCCGGACGACCGTCACGCGGCACACACATATGTACTTCTAAATTGTACCAAAGTGTTCCCGTTTGAAAGGTATATTATATATACTAATTGTATATATTTAATTAATGAGCCTTCTATTATTTAATTAACATATATCGATCTATATAATTAGTCTATTTGTAAGTCAAGTAAAAGAAACTATCGAAGGAATTTCAGACGCTGAAGTACTCGAACGGAAAGATATGCACTTTGCACTCTGGTTCTATTATTTAATTAACATATATCGATCTATATGCACTTTGCACTCTTGTTAAAGTAAACGCGTTGGCAATTTCACAACGCTTTTACGATGCCATTCTTTACCCTAAACCCCAAACTATATCTTGGTTTATATCGATGTTTTGGATTTAATGTTCAGAGTTTGACTTTGTTAAAAGTATAATGCTGATTTGTATAAATTCTTATAAATCAGTTTAATCATATCATTGACTACTTATTTTGAATTATTCTGTCAAATTAGACTTAAGTTCGATGTCTTCTGATTAAGTTCGATTTGTTCTGATTAAGTTCAATGTGCTATGATTAAGTTCAGCATATTCTGATTAAGTTTGATTTATTTTTTGATATTTAAGAATTTATACAAATCGACAGTATAATTTTAACAATGCTGAACCGTAAACCTTAAATCCTATACTGTAAACTCCAAATATCTACATAAACCGATTCAGGGTAAAGAACAAAGTCGTAAAAGCATTGTGAATTTACCAACGCGCTTACGACGGGCGCGTGTTTCACAATGCCTTTACGACAAAATTGTTGTAAAAGCGTTGTGAAACACGCTCGCGTCGTAAAAGTGTTGGTAAGTTTACAACGCTTTTACGACTCCTTTCTTTACCCTAAATTGGTTTATCTCGATATTTTGAGTTTACGGTAAAGGGTTTAAGGTTTACGGTTCAGCATTGTTAAAATTATAATATCGATTTGTATGAATTCTTAAATATCAAAAAATAAATCAAACTTAATCAGAATATGCCGAACTTAATCATAACACATCGAACTTAATCAGAACACAATCCTTTACCGTAAACCCTAAACCCCAAACTATATCTTGGTTTATATCGATGTTTTGGGTTTACGGTTCAGAGTTTGGCGTTATTAAAATTATAATGTTGATTTGTATAATTTCTTATAAATCAGTGTAACGAAAAATAACCGAACTTAATCAGAACTTATCAAACTTAATTAAAGCAAACCGAATCAAAATTAGACAAACCGAGCTTATGATTTGCGGTTTACATTAAGAACACGTTTTTTTACAACGCGTTTACATCAATTTCGACGTAAACACGTTGGGAAATACGTGTTGCCAATTGACAACGCGTTGACGATGAAACACGTTCACAACGCGTTTACGTCGATTTAGTTGTAAACGCGTTGGCAACAACGTGTTCGTCGTTAACGCATTGTCAATTGGCAACGTGTTTACGATGAAAACCAAAACTTATATATAGGATCGATGGTTTTCCATTTCATTTGCAACTTCTTCACTATCTTCCTAGCTTTATCTCTCTACATTCTCTAAGATAATTCTCTCTACTTTCTCGTTTTCATTTTATCTAATTTTATTAAATAGGATTGATGGAACTAGGATAGATGGAACTAGAATAGACAAAATTTAGAAATTAGGATGGAATTAAGATTTTATTTTAATATAGATAATTAATAGATTAATTTTCGTTATACTGCAGATACATCGATGGCTCCCCGTAAGCATACACGACGAGTCCATTACAGTGATTTAGTTCAGGGCATGTCTTCATCATCGGGATCTGGTGTAGCATCAACTTCGTCGACGGTCCCGAAGACACAATCCCAATCTATCCCACCTAACTCACAGCCAGTACCCGACCAGCTACGGGATCATCCGGTCAATCCTTCACCGGTACCTGGAGGTGTTCATCCAGATCTTCTTGTACCACCGGATGCACCCTACGCACAGTATAGGGTGGAGGATATTATCCAGAAGGAAAATTGCGGGAGTTTACTGGTTTTGAATATCGATCGACCTCCTTATACTTTTTGGTAAGTATTAATTTAATCAATTAAATTTTTAATTTTAAAGTTAAAATAATATATTTACTAATCACAATTGTTTTATAAAATTCAGGTTTGGTGTCGATGGCAAAGTGGGGTGAAGCATTACAGAATGCATCAAGACTTGTTTTGTCGAGCCGACTCCTAACTAAAAATCGACACCACACTTCATTCGTGTAACGTGGTTCAAGATTTTTGCGGTAAAGATAAAAACTTAAATTTTAATTACTTATTTTTATTTAATTACTATATTAATTACTACGTGTTTTTTTAACAGCAACGTTGGAACTGGGATATTTCCATCAACGAGACCATGAAGAAAGAATTCAACAAAAAAGCCATGCAGCGGTTTGGTAACACTGTCTCTGATTTGAAGACAGAATGGGAGGTGAAAGGAGATGATGGCAAACCTTCTTTCATGACAGTCGCAGTTTGGGAGGGGTTGAAGCGTTATTGGGTAAACCCCAATTCCGTCAAGAAAACTGCTCAGTGTTCTGCTTCTCAGAACACTCTTGGTCTAGACGGTTTGCCACTTGCTATGCCTCAAATTGCTGGACATACTCCTTTTGGCAGAATCGCTCTACAGATGGTAAATAGTTTTATTTATAATTAAAATATTTAGTTTATTTATTTGTTAATTACTTATATATTTAACTAATTAAATTTTATAATTTTTAGGCTGAAGAGACAGGACATGTTCCTTCTCTTCCGGAATTGTTCGAGCGGACTCATAGGAACAAGTCCGGTCTTTTTGTCGACGCTCGATTAGAGAAGCTACACACCAATGTTGTAGCTGCTGTTCAGGAGCGTCAGACTCAGCTTTCCCAGGAAAGTGCTGATGGTACTCCTGTGGAATTGACACTTCAGAAGTAGACTCCATTTATAAACAGGTATCGATAATTAGAAATTAAGTACATAATTTCAGTATTTAATTTATGGTAATCTAATTAATACTAACATGTTTAACGTTTTCACCAGATTTCTCTGTGGAAGAAAGGATGGATTCTTAGAGTTGGATCCGCGCAAGATGTCCCACAAGTCACTTCTACTTCGATAGGGGATAACTCTCTTTGGGCTCAGCTGACCTTTTCGCAAAACAGAGTAACGCAACTAGAGCAATCGCAGGTGGAACATCGCAATCGACGACTCAACAGTTTGTAGCTATGGAGGCTATGTTTGGTATTTTGTGTGCGGGAAATCCACATCAGCTTGCGGCATTCGAGGCAAGACATAGAGCACTCGGATTCCGACCCAGCAGCAGGATATTGTATTTCTAATATTTTTGTAAAAACTTTTTTAGTATTAAATAAATAATTATAAAATCAAAATTTTAAATTTAGAAAAAATTATTAAAATCAAAATAAATAATAATATAAAATCAAAAATTAAATTTTATTTCTAAAATTTAGATTTCGTCCCTAATTTGTTGGTAAACTACGTCCCTAATACGTTGGTAAATTACATCTCTAAATTGTTGTAAAAACTTACGTCTCAAAAATGTTGTAATGTTTACATCCCTACTACGTTGTAAAACAAGCGTTGCTAAAACGTTGTAAATTATTTTGTCCCAAATTCGTTGTAAAACTGAGAGTCTCTAATTCGATGCTAAACTAGTGAGTTGTAAACTCGTAATAAAATATCCGATGTTAATTCGTTGCTAAATTTACAACGCCTTTACGTCATCAAATTTTACAACGAGTTTACAACGCGCATAAAATTTTACAACATTTTTACAACGCCCTCACAACGAAGTTACAACAAAATCTGTGCGTTGGTAACTTTAGAATGAACTTACAACGAAATTTATGTTACGACGATCTAGTAACAATGAAAATGGGTTTGTCCCTAATTCGTTTTAAAAGGGCTTTACAACGAATTGGGGACGAGATATGGAGTTGTAAACTTATGTTTTCTTGTAGTGGGATCTGTAAGAAGTTGTGTTATTGCTTTAGCCGTTCTGTTCTCACACTCAACTCTAGCAAGTGTCTCGTTATCAAAATTCAGAAGGTCTTCAGAGCTTGCTTCTTCTGACCATAAACCTAAAACTCAAAGGAAAAGAAACAAAAACAAAAAACGTAAGTAAAAAGACTTAGAAGAAAACTCGAATATCAATCAAAACGCAACCAATTGGTCCCCAACAACGGTACCAAAAAACTTGATGTGTTCAAGTTTTAATTGTAATAACCTACTCCGAGTGCAGATCAAATCAGTGTAGTAATTAGGGATCAAATCCACGAGAACCAAGGATTGCATTGTCGATTACTTAATTCTAATTTAAGCTAAGTGAAAACCATTAAGAGAGTTACTGCAACTAACAACTTAAGCAATTAAACAATATGAAATTCAATATTAAAAGGCATCAGGCATTGGGAATTCATAAAAAGTATAAAATAAATCGAGAATCTATTCAGGGCATACATTCAATCAATTCTCGACCAAGACATAAATTTATACTGTCATGGTGTAGACTACTATATCTAACACCTAGAATCCTAAACTATCGTTTGGTCCTAGAGATGTAAACAAGCATTATCAAATACGTCTGATAGGTCTATAATTAGCTTTAACACCAGCTTTTGTTGGTTAAGCACTAGTTTCTCATCTAAGCTAGTTCAAGCATCTAACAAGCTTTTAGAGAGTTAAACAACCTAAGATCATAGACTTGGTGTTTAGGTTAACCTAAGCATTAAACACAATCTTAGATGGAGAACACACAAGATTTGAATCCTAAGAAAACCCTAAACCTGATAAGGGAACTACTGAGACAAAATCAAAGTAGAAGCAACAAACATGAAAGAAAATATAATTGACTTGCAAATAAAAGTAAAAGGGTTCAGAATTCTTCTCATGGTTAAGGATGAAATCTTCTCCCAAGCTTGCAAAATCACTATGTCTAAAACGTGTTGGTACAAAATATAAAAACTAGATTTTTTCGTAAGCTCGAGGATCGATCGATCCAGATGCAGATCGATTGATCTGCGTTTTGAATGGTGGTTGATCTCAGTGGCAATTGGTCGAGCTCCAAGTCAGACGCAAATTACACAGAGGGCTATATCGGTTGATCCTAGGACACAAGTTTGATCCTCATGTCAGGCACATATCCTGGTGGTGAGAAGACCGATCGATTAAGCATGGCAGGTCGATCTTAACTTGTTTTCAGCTTCTGATGTTGTAAGGGATCGATCAATCCATATGGAGATTGATCGATCCTGATGTCTTGTAAAAACTCCAAAGTTTCTCCAAATTAATTCAATCCATGTCTTGAGTGCATAATCCGAATGTAACCTATTTTGTACCTACAAAGACTCAAAAACACTAGCAAAGGCTCTAAAAACATGCAAATGAATGAGTTAAAACCGATAATTATGAGGTAAATCTCTTTGATGCTTCTCCATTTACTCGTGTTCATGTTACTTGTGATGGTGCTTCTTCAAGCACTATTTTTATCAATCAGATTCAATGTTTGGTGGTTCCTAAACCACCCAAGGAGCCATGATTAGAACCACTTGGAACTGTCAAGGTCTAGGCAATGACTTGACAGTTTGACGCCTCAAGGAGATATACTGCAAGTATCTTCCAGACATCATTTGCCTCTCCAAAAAAAGGTAAGAGGATGATAGAACTCGTGATCTTGCAGCTTTTTAGGTTATGAAAATTATATAACAGTCCCTTCCCATGCTATAAGTGGGGGTTAGCAGTTTTATAGAAAAAGTATTTGTATGTTTCCGTTCTCCTCATTTGGTTGATCTTTCTCTTGAATTTAAAGGTTATTTCTTCTACTTGTCTTTTGTTTATGGCCTACCAATTCTAGGTAATTGGCATTACCTTTGGGAGAGATTACAAAGGATAGTTTCTTCTTGTCAAGCACCATGGATGATCTGTGGTGACTTTATTGCCATCTGAAACAATGCTAAGAAATGAATCGGTCCAAATAGACATGAGTCCTCGTTTTTTCCATTTTGTTGTATGTTGACTATGTGTAAATTTCATGATATAAAATCAAGCAGTGATAGATTCTCCTGGACAGGACAACGTCACAATCATCGAGTTTGGTGTTGTTTAGATAACGCTTTGCTCCGGTGGGTTCCCTTAACCAATCCACTGCCTATGAGTCGTTGGCTCATTCTTCAACAGGCACGCGCTAACTCTGAATGGCTAAGCATGTTTCCATCATCGTAGGTTAAAGTTCTGCATTTTTAAGGCTCTGATCATAAAGCTTTAATAATACACTCCAATTCTAATACAGTACCAAGATGTGGAAGATTTAGATATGACCGTTGCATGTTTTTGAAAGAGAGTTTTAAGGACACTATATTGAAAGCTTGGAAAGGTTTACACACCTCCGCAAAATTAGAAGATTGAATGCAAGTATGCCATCGATCGATCTCTGATTGGAAGAGTCTTAATCATACCAATGCTGCACAAAAAAAAATCGGAAATTAAACATTGAATTGGGTCATGCTCTATCTCAAGGTATGAGATCAACTCAGGAAATTCAACATATACAATCTCAATTGGATACAGCCTATAGTGAAGATTAGCAATATTGGCACTTGAAGAGCAGAACCAAGTGGCTTACAGTTGGAGACCGCAACACAAAGTATTTCTATGCTGCTACAAAACAATGTGTGGCTTGAAACCGAATACTTGCACTTGAGACTTCTGATGGTGGTAAAAGTCGTGGTGGCAGGGCAATTGGAGATACAGCATGTGAGTTTTTCCAAACTTTATTTCGAAGCACACATCAAAGTGACCAGTCCTACACAGATGTATTCACATGGTTTCAACGACGTGTCACGACTGAGATGAATTCACAACTTAGTCAACCACTCACATATTATGAAATTACTACTGACGCGTTTGATATTGGTGTGGACAAAGCACCAGGGCTATATGGAGTAACTGGAGCTTTCTATCAACAATACTGGCCTGATATCAAGGATGATATATGTCGAGAGGCTCGTGAGTTCTTTACATCAAACATCTTATAGCCTGGAACGAATTAAAGTCACATTCAAAATGAGACGAAACATCACAAATAATTTCATTAGAGCATATGAATTATTCCATTCTCTAAAGTCTCGTAAGCGATGGTCAAAATCGGACATGGCAATTAAGACTGATAACTCAAAGGTATATGATCACCTAGAGTGGCTATTTCTTCGAGACATGGTGCAACATATGGGATTCTCGGATATATTGATAAGATAGATTATGTTTTGTGTTGAATCTGTTACATTATGGGTTTTGATAAATGGCTCCTCTGCAGGAATAATCACAAATGGAATGTGGTCTTCGTCAAGGAGATTCACTATCTCCATACTTATACATAATCTTTGAAGAGATTTTCAGCCACTCATTACACAAAGCTTCAGCGGGGAATACTTTAAAAGGCATGTGGATAAGTGGAAATTGTCCCACATTTAATCACTAGGTATTTGCATACAATGCTTTATTCTTCTGTCATGCAAATCCAAAGTCTTTCTCTATGATCATGTCCATTCTTCATAGGTATGAAAGAGTTTCTGGACAAGCGGTTAACTTACGGAAGTCTTCACTCACTTTTGGAAGGAAAGTACAATCCACAATGCAAACACGCCTGCATCGTATCGTAAACATCCACAACATCGGAGGTGCTGGTACTTACCTTGGTCGACCTAAACTCACCGGTCGAAAGAAAAAAGAGTTATTCCTGTACATAGTTGATAAAGTCTAAAAACACACAGAATTGTAAATTTTCAATTTCTTTCTGATGTCGGTAAAGAGATCCTATTGAAAACACTGGCTAGGGCACTACTAGTATATACAATGAACTGTTTCAAGTTGCCAGTGGATATTTTTGAAGAGACTAATCATATTATGGCTAAATTCTGGTGGAGGAAAGGAACAAAAAACAACTCTCTTCACTATATTAGTTGGAAGATATTAAGTTTACCAAAAATGTAGGTGGTTTAGGATTTTGTGACATTGAAAGTTTTAATCGTTCCCTCCTTGGTAAACAAGTCTGGAGACTTCTACATACACCAAATAGTCTCGCTGCTCGAACTTTGAGAGGAAGGTATTTCTTCACATTGAGTACTATGGATGCAGGATTAGGTAGTACACCCCCCCCCTTCTTATGGAGATCTTTATTAGAAGGTCACAATTTGGTTAGAATGGGTCTTTGATTTCTCATTGGCTATGTTTATAAAATTAAAGCATGGTACGATCCCTAGCTTTCTACATTTCCAGAACGATCACCATGTATACAAGATGAAAATACTTTTCACTGTGAATTTGTCTCTTATTTTGTCACTGCAGATGGTCACTCCTAGAATCATCAGTTGATTCATGATTCAGCTCATCATGCGGATGTTACAGAAATTATAAAACTAAGGATCCCTCCATTCACTACTGCGGATTTAATAGGTTGGCATTACACAAAAAGTGGTGTTTATTGAAAAAGTATAGAGACTAAGACACACAAATTTTGATCGGAAAACGCCGATCCAACGCTTCAATTTGTTTTATTAATGTAAACTTTTCTCCAAAAGTCTTACCCCTGCTGGTTATAATTCTCGCCAACACAATACGAAACAACACTCAAACCCCAACAATGGCTCTCAAGAGTTTTTTCTCTCTAAACCTTAAACACAAACTCCCCCAATGTCTCTAGAGTGTTAGGAGGCCACGCCAACCTTCCTAGCCTTTTTATAAGGCGTGCAACAACCCTAGAATCACCCCAAATCTGTCTAAAATGGAAATCCACACGATATCTCAAGTTTCCATTTCTGCTCAACAAGAATCTGTTCTTCTTTGATAACAGCTCTCTGTCTTCACTTCATCTTCATCACCAAGTCTTCGTTCCAACTCATTCTCTGACTTAGTCTTCTTTCCTTCCTTGTCTTTGACTTGGAATCAACAAATCTTTAATCTCACATTTAATGCCTGATCAGTCTTCTGTGATATATTCCTCATGTTGTCTGATCAATCTTCAGAGATCTGTTCTTCAGCTTGCCTGATCAATCTTCGGAGATCTATTCCTTAGCTTGCCTGATCAATCTTCGGAGATCTGTTCCTCAGCTTGCCTGATCAATCTTCGGATATTTGTTCCTCAGCTTGCCTGATCAATCTTCGGAGACCGGTTCCTCAGCTTATCTGGTCGATTCGAACACTTTCAATCTCCCCTTTTTTATCTTAGAGTGAAGATCAAGCACCTGAGTTAAAAACAACTGAGTAAGTGTTAGAATGCAGACTCTGTGCTG